>RJWJ010008775.1:0-52207 GCA_004363605.1 Indri indri
GTGGTAAGGGTAAACATAGACTCACAAAATCGAATAAAAAGGTGATGCTTTGGGAGCCCATTTGTAAATACGGAACGCTGTAAGTTGGGCTGTCCATAACCTGGGGACTGCCTGTACACTAATACACATGGCCATATGAGTGTTCACCTTTTAATAATTAGCTGTAGCCCTTTTTTCCTCTTAAAGTATGGGGATCTATGAAAATGGTTCCAGTCCCGCTTTCAAATATTGAGTTTCCTTGTTCTCTTTAAGTTCATTCCTGCTTTTGGCCATGCATTTTACTGGATTTGAAGAATATGGTCACCAAACTGTTAAGAGGCAAAGTGGCAGAAGCCCCAGAGTTCAGACTGAGTGTGAGAAGCCCAGACAGTGTCACCTGGGCCATTTCCTCAGCATTAGGGACAGGGATGGGAGAGGGAGGGGGATGAAAGAACCTTGAAAATTAAATTCATGTGTTGGCTTATGCATTTCCTGAGGACAAAGACCACATCTAACGTATTTTTGACAGCCAGAACCCAGAATGATACAATGAGTTTATAGGTTTATACCATAGAGTTTATACCTTTGGTCCTTTTCCAGGGCACATTCTGAGATATACTCCCGGAAGAGAGGGTAATTGGGAAACATTCTAGAGAAGCAAGGGTAGCACTGCAGAAGAGGAAAGAAAAGCTGACCTGGACATGCTTTAATGTGTGCTTTGCTCAAGTCCTGAGAAGAATGGGTTCTGATTGTGTTCCTCTTTTCTCTTTCTAATAAAAAAAAAAGAAGGAAGATAAACTTGTTTTAGATTTCTGAGCATCAGGTATGAAGCACTAAAATGAACTGTCAAAGAAATAAGCCAATCTGAGAATTTGTGGTTGGCAGGGGCTCCGGTACCTCCCTTCCCCCCTCTCATTTCACCTTGCAAGTACCCCTGCCCCTGGCCGCAGACACTGACTATCAGAGAAGAGAGCACTCTTGCCCCACGTGTGGGACTGCCTAGGGGACGAGCCTTACAGGAAGCAGGGAGAGGGTCCTGGGAAGAGACTGCCCCTCTCATCTTCTGCTGGAACTTTTGCATCCCCCAGGAAAGCCGGGCTCTATCCCTTCCAAGGCTGCTTTCAGAATGGCCAGCAGTGGATGGGAGAATCAAGTGTAGCTGTGACAACTTTGATTACCCACGAGACTTTAGAATTAGAGGGGATTATCTAATGCCATTATTCTACCCTTAAAGGAGAGTTAGATGAAGTGCCAAAAAGTGTCACCATGGAAATGAGCATATTAATCACCAGGAGACCTTGGAAACTCGGGTTTCAGTCATCACACATCATCAGCACTGGGTGTGGTTTGGGCAGATACCACCCTGGAACGGCATTTGGGACAAAAATGCAGTTTGGGGGAAACTTGCCTAACAGTTCTCTCTTAGCATCCAGCAGATAGAGTTGGTTGTGCCGTAACTGTGGTCTCTTTCCCCATCTTACCTTCCTTCTCCCTCAGTGCTCCCCTTACATACACACCCAGAAATGCACACCTCACCTCACGCTCTGCTCAATGTTCAGCACATTTCTTCTAGAAACCCCTCTTCGTGTTTTGGTTCCGGTGCCACCATTCTCTCCTGACCCCGCGTCTTTGCTCCTTCCTGGATCCCTCAGTGCTTTTTCTCCTCTGCTGGGCCCTTGAATATTGCAGTTGGGCCCAGAGGTCCCCCTCGCCCTCTCCTGGGGGAATGCCTGTCCTTCCTTCCTTCTTCCTCTTTAGCCTACTGTGTTTAATCCTTTTTCTTCCTCCCGTCCCATTTCAGTGTTCCCCAAACTCCAATTCTCATGCCAGAGTGCCCTGTTTTTCAGGAGTGAATCTTATGAGAATGTAATTTGCTAAGTCATTCCTCAGCTTTTACGAAATAGCTGTTTTATGGAAGTACCAAACTCTGTGGGGAAATAGGAGGAGACATGCCTCCCTGCTGTGGGGAGATTATAATTGCCCCCCCTCCCAGCCCCCAGACAAGACACACAGGGGCCAGAATGAGAAAAAGAAGCAGGGCGAGGGGTTTGTCGAGTACCTGTTTCCCGTTAGCAAACACAAAATGGGGCTCACGAAATACACTGGAGTCCACTATGGGCAAAGCTTTTAGGAGGTGTGCCCCTCGATCCAAGTCTCCACGAAAGAACTGGGAGTGCGCTGATGGGAAGGGGACAAGTGTCTGGCAGACTTTTTAAAAGTTAGTTTTGAAATAGAGAGGCCATCTGTACATGTAACAGCTCCCTGGAGGTCAGAAGAAAAATGAGGTAATGATGTATTGGTCAGAAACAGTAAGTAATAGTTTTATTTTATAATTGTGATTCAGAGTCTGATTGTCTTCTCTAATATTAGCATATGCATACAGAGAAATTTTATTTTTTTGGCTTAAATCTCAATGATAACATGCTTCCCATTTACATGCTCTGTTTACCTGGTATTATTGGGGAACGAAATTCTTCCCACAAGAAAATCTGTTAGAAAATCAATTAAAAACAAGAAAACTGATTTGTTCTGAGGTATCAGGAATTGAGAACTTTCCACCATTGATTTGGTCATTCATCGATTCCACAAATGTGTACTAAACACTCACTCCATGTATTATATAGTACCTGTGGGTGATGGATATAACAGGGACAAGACAGGCACGATTCCTGTTTGCATGGAATTCACAGTTCACGTTCTGGGGGATGGGGGCAGAGGATAGAAAGGAAACAAAGGAATAAGATAATTGCAAAAAGCTCTAAGTACTGGGAGGAAACTAACAGAGTGACATGATAGTAAAGTGGAGCATCAGAGAAATCCTCTCTGTGCATGTGGCATTTGAACTGAACCTGAAGGACAGGAAGGAGCAGGCCATGTTAAGATCTGGGCAAGAACATTCCTGGCAGAGGTTCTAAGGCAGGAGTAAGCTCAGTGGCTTGAATAAACTAGTTATGGGTACATTTTTTAAGGTATACTAAAGATAATTTTAACCTTTTGTTAATTCATACCTCCTATCCTTGGCACCCCATCTTCTGGTGTAATTCTTTTGCTCTTTACCATCTCAGTGGATCATCCTCAAAGAACCCTCCATTCCTTCTTTTTTGTGTAGTCTAGAAGAACCAAAGAGGTCCCAGATAGACAGGTTTGTTGCATCAATAGACTTTACACACGCGCTCAAATTTACACAAGTGTGGGGATGGCACAGCATGTGCTCTTGGAGGAAGCTGTGTGCTCTTACAGGGTTGGCCTATAGGGACCCCATTCCTCTCTGTGTGCCTGGGTGTTTAAGTTCAGTGGCCAGGTATGGATCCAGATGCTTCAGAGTTAACATCTTCCACCTCCTGCCTCCCCCATCTCTAATTCCTTTAGCACAGAACTTTCCTTTGTTAGTCTTTAAACTCTGCGACCTGCCTCTGGATCTTTGTTCCAGTGGTTAATAGTTAGGATGAGTGGACCCATGCATGCTGTTTCCTTTTCATCATTATACTTGGACGTGGATGTAGATTCTTTCCCAGTTTTTTCTTCTCTTCTGGTCTGTTGAAAGAGGCTCTGAAAATTTTTAAAAAGGATCTGGATGTCTTGAAGATTCACAATCTTTAACCCATAGAAAGTGAACAAACAAACTTGCTCTAAAATTCACTAGTATTTTTCCAGTGAGATGTTAATGGATGAAAGTTATTCAAAACTTTGCCTAAGGCCTTCGGTACGTGGGAAACGTTTAGACATTGCCGGCAAATAAGGTTTCCTCAATATTTTCGAAAAGCAAACTCACATTTTCTTCTTGGTTCAGATAAAGTGTCATCTCATTGTAACTCTGGTAGCCCTGGACCAGCTGCTTCTGATGGTGCTGGCAGACTATTGGACAGTTGATAAAAGAGCAGATTGATCAAGCAGGTGTGTATGTGTGAGTCAGTGAAGAGAAATGATCTTTTATTATTAAAATATTAATAGTATCTAGTCACTATTTCACAACTGAGAATTCCCCTGTTTTCCACACCCACTAGTGAAGCTTCTTTTCTATTTAATATTTAAAATAGTTCAGCTCTCCAGGGGCCTCGGGACTTCCCCAGTGCCACAGAGTGTGAGGTGCCTTTTCATACCTCTAGGCTGGGGAAACCCCATTCTGGGCAAAGGGCCAATTTTAGACTCAGCAGCTCATTAAGGAGATTCAGAATCTAAGGGAGCCATAAAGAGACAATAACAGGAAGGAGAAATATAGGAAAATAATACCTGAAGCTGGCACTCTGACCAAGTTTACAGTTATCTCAATATCTTGGAAAGAGGCACAGGGATTAGTGGATAAGGCATTGTGGAAAGGATGTTAGTTCTTATTTGTGGAAGAGAATTTCATGGATAACACCCTTTAGAAGAAGATAAGGCCATTTTTTAAATGACCTGAGGAGATGTTATATGAGCCGTGAGAGAAAATCAATCTCAAAACCTCATGGTCACACCATCTGGGAACAAAAAACAGCTCTAACTGTGGAAGAGGCTCTTGGAAATTACATGGTCTATCCTGACTCCAGCTGCAGGAGACATTCACCCAGGAGTTCCCTGAGTGATGGTCACCCTACTTCCATCTAGCCCTCATGGTGCTGGAGTGCCCATTGTTGGCCACATGTGGCTGAGGCAGCCATGCCATGGCTGGACAATGCAGTTGGTAAGAAGCTTTTCATGTGAAGGTGAAACTGGCTGCTTCTGATCCGCAGCCAGAGTTCTTCCCTTTGGTGTACAACGTATCTTCTCTCCCCTTCTCGTGACTTATTCCAAATATTTGAAGGCAAGTCCTATAACTTCTGTTTTTCTTCTGCAGGCTAAGCATTTCAGCTATTTCTGTTCTCCTCATATTTCTGGCTTCCACTCTGGTCACCTTTTCCTGGGATGACTTATTTTGTAGAGGTTCTTTATAAAATCCAGGTCTGGAAATGAAACATAATCCTCTGGATGGAGTCACCGAAGTCCCTACTCTAAAGTGTGAGGAGACAATGACGCCATCTGTTGATACAGATTAAGACTACCTTTTTTGATATTCATACTGCCATGGTGGCTTATATTGAACTTGTGGTCAAATAAGACTTTATTGTTGTTTATTTTAAATTTGTTTTTATATGAACCAGCTTCCTCTCATCCTGTATCTACAACTAAAAATTATATATGTATGTCTGTGTATATATGTGTATATATATTAATATATGTATATGTGTGTGTATATATTTTATATGATATATATATAAAGGGCTGCCTGGAAAGTATTCAGCCAGCCAGCCATTGTTAATATAATAAATGTCTCTGTTTGGCTGGATACTTTATAGACAGCACTCATATGTATGTGTGTGTGTATAAAACTTATGGTGATGGTTGAATTCTAGGTCAGTTTTCCTTTTGGCATTATAATGTGTAGATTTGATAAACACACTTTGCTATCTCTACTGCAAGTCATTAATATAGATGTTTCTATGGGAGTCTTGTCCCACATAAAAGGTGGCATCTACCCACTGAGTTGCTATGACTGTTAAACCATTCAACTATTATCCAACTATTCAATATCCTTCTGGCTGTTACCAACACCCTGCCACATTTTCCCATCTTGTCTACAAGGATATCACCACATACTTCATGAAATACTTTGTTGGAATGAAGATACCCTGACTCTGTGGTGTTTCCCTGTTTAATCTATTATTAAGGGAGAATTTGCCATGACTTTATGAAGTCATGTTGGTCCCTTTCTGAACCCAATTTCTTCCTAGTGACCATCACCTTATTTTTTAAGTGTTCTAAGAAACATCAGGATATAACCCAAGTGATTGTTTTAATTTCCCCATGATGCTCAGAGTTAAGACCTTAGGCAAGTCAGTTCATCTCTTTTACCCTCTATTTTTTTAAAAAAAAATCTGTAATACTATGAGCTTGATTATTTCTAGCATTCTATAATTTGGAGTCATCTGTTTAATACCTTATTATAGAATTTTTCTAAAAACAGCATGAGGTTTCTAGATTCCACTTTTTTTTTCTCCCAGCCTGTCCCTTCCCTGTGAGACCAGGGACTTTGATCTATCCTTAGTCTTTCTTCCTGATTCCTTAAATGTCACTGACTATGGTTCTCTGATTACATCTGAAGCATTTTCATTTTTATTTTCTTTTTTGAGGGGAAGGAGGAATATGGGATATAATTCTTCTCATTTAAATTAGTAATTATTCCCTGTCTAAAAATCTATCTTAAATATTAGTGCCCTCTTAATAGTAGCTGCTTTTCTTTTCCCATTTGAAAATTATCTTTTATGTGAGTAAGAGGAATGTAAAACAGCACTAACTTAATATACTGGCTAACCTTATTCATTTTCCTTCAGAAGATTGTTAGCTACTTCAATCTCCTCATCATTTCCCTTAAACTTTCCCCACCCAACTCCCAAACAAAAGAAATCTTTAAATGATAAAGATTCATCACTATTAAGGATATTATAAGGGACTTGCTTAAGGCTCTGAAAGGAAATTATGTAAGAGAAGTTCTCCAAATGTTTTAAGCAATATCAGCATCCTTAGGGTAAATGTATACTTTCCCAAGTATCTATCTAGATCCCTTTCTAGGTGCAAAAGCCTTGTTACATTTGTTTAAAATCAGCTGTGGTGCTCTGTATTGACCTTCCAGAGCATCTTGAACTTCAACACTTGAACTTTTTTTTTTTACTTAGGGAAAACACTCAATTGTTATAACATTGATATCTAGGAGGTGGCCCAGTTTTCATTCTGTTTTCTATTTACGTTAGTTCTGACCGCAGCCACTTGGATCTGAAGGTGATGTTGAGAACAGATCGGATCTAATTAGCTCTTTGGGCAACCTGCGGGCCTGCTTGATTCTAAGTATCTTTGACAACCTTATTTGGTCTCAAAAGTTTTTGGTTTGAAAAAACAGCTTTAAAATGTAAATATATGAAATCATTAGTTTTAGAAGTGCATGGAAAACTATGTTATAAAGGTACAAATAAAGTGTTGCTCCATTTAGTTGGGAGTCTGGTCCTGAGTCCTTCTGAGTCTAAGTCCTGCAAAGGCCTTGTAGATGTGAAAACTTAGGACAAAAATTTTCAGTGTACTTTTCCCCTGCCAAGATAGAAAGTACTTATTTAGAGCCCTATTAGAGTACTATCCTTATGCAAGAAGGAGTAAGTAAGAGGGTGTTTTTAGAGCAGCCCTGAAATGGGGTTCAGAGAAGCCATGGGAATCGGTTGCAAACTCACTGACCCTCGGGGTGGTGTTTGAACACTAGGAGTCCTGGATACGAAGAATGATACATGATTTTCTTTTGCAAGAGTTTCTTCCATAACAAGCATGCAGCTGTGCGTGCCAACATTGTTTCTAGGGGGAAAACAAGGATGTGTGTGTGTGTGTGTGTGTGTGTGTGTGTGTGTGTGTGTGTGTGTGTTTTGACATTTTATGCAATTAACCACATTTTAACTTTTTTCTACAAAAAGATAATTTTTGAAAAACCCCTTAATAGAACCAAATGCTGTTTTTCCATTTATAATATATCTGTATCTGGATATATTTTTGTGTATTCACAGCTCTTTCAACTCTCCATATAATTTGTGCATAAGACAAAAAGAAGAAAAGCCCCAAATTGTAGCAAAGTTTTATAGATAAACCTCTCTTTCTCTGTCAAATGATTTTATTATTTTCATAGGTCTTCTCCTTTGAGCATCTGCTGGTGCTTTACCTATGAGCAGTATATGTGGCCCCTCTTAAGAGTTAATGAGGGCCCTGAGAGTAGGCAGGTGATGAGTGGTTGAAAGGAAACAGAGAACCTTACGTGGTGAACCTGAAGAGCCACAGAGCCTTTTGTCACCACTACTGAGGTTGAATTTTCTGACCACGTGGACTTCAGAATACTGGTTCTGCTAAGGCTTACGTGTAGCATGAAGCATGTTGATAAGCCAGCTGGAGCTTATCAAAGATCTGCACATTGTCCTGCAGATAACTGAGCATTGATAAGCGCTTGAGGCTGCTGCTAGTGAAATAAGGTTATTAATGAAAATATAGGACCTGGGACACATGCTTATTGGGACAGTACCGTATCAATGAGGATGCTTTGGTTTCATAGGAAACAAACTAAAGTCTCTTAAATAAGAAGAGATTTATTATCTCACATAATAAAAAGCCTAGAGGTAGGGCACTGTCAGGGTTGGTTAGTTCAGTGGTTCAACAATGATATCAAGGCCTCAGTTTCTGTTTTGCTATTCTTAACATGTTGGCTTTTTCCTAGGTTAGCCCCTCATGGTTGCCAGATGGCTGCTGATGCTCCAGGCATCTTATCCTCACCTATTTTCTTTGAGATGAAGAAAGGCGCAGTTTCTCCCTTTGTCTCTTTTTTATCAAGGAGGAAAGTTTTTCCTAGAAGGCCCTCAGCAGACTTCCCCTCATGAATCATTTCCAGAATTATGTTGCATATCCATTCCTCAACAAATTACTGATCTGGGAAATGGAATTACTATGCTTGAACTAGATGAATTAAAACTCACCCCCTAGAGCTTTCAAGGGGCACCTTCACTGAGCATATTGCCATGCAGAGGGTGATCAAGATCAGGGTTCAGTTAACAAAGAAGTGGGGCAAATGGTTGTAAGGTGGGCAACTGATAATGTCTGCTCCAAGTAGTTTGTGTTTGAACACCACATCTCCTTTTTCATCTAGTAAAATGATTATATGGCACTGGAAGAGAAAAAGGTGATGAGCTTTATACCCTGCCATTACTGGAAACAAGATAGAAGTTCTCTGCCTGAAAAATAGAAGTCATATTTCTGCTTCTTTGTAACAGCAAAAAGAAAATCTTAAGTCTTTCATCAAGATAGAAAATAAAAACAGGGAATACTGAAAACACTATTAATTGACTCCTCAGCTGCCATTTTTATCCCCACCACTCCATCTTCCTTGCTAATGAAACCTGATTTCTTCTGGCAGCCTTGTACTGAATGCCAGGACTGAGTCATGATTATCTAAGCTTATCATAGCGGTCTCATTCCCAGAAGTGCACATTTTTAGTTTTCTTTGCTGTTAGTGGTAGCCATATGATAAAGTTCTGGCTAATGATAAAGTGGAAATTCTTTGGGAGTTGGGCTTCTGTGAAAGGTTTTGTTTTTCTGATAACAGGGACAAGTGTTAGAAGAGAGCTCACTGGGGCCTCCATTTTCATCTTCTTCTTGCTATGAATGGAAGTGTGATTTCAGGTGCTATAGCAGCCCCCTTGACAACATGCGGCACCAATCATGGGCGAAAAACAATCATGTTTGAGAATGGTGGAACAAAAGATAAAAAGACCCTCAGTCGTGAGCCCAAATCTGGAACTACTCACTTTCAAATTTTTGGTTATATAAGGTAACCGAATGGCATCATTGTTTAAATGACTAGAGTTGGGTATTCCATTACTTGCAACTTAATGCATGCTAACTGGTACAAAGGCAATGAACAACATCTCATTTAGATACTACAGTCATCCTGGCACCTCTCTTCCTCCAGCATTTCAGTTATACTTTGACTGGGGGTCCAGAGAGACTGAATAACTTGACCACAGCTATACAGCCCTTCAACTCTATCTCATTCAGATGATTTCATTCTTATACACCCTCAACACTTTAGGATATACTTGATTTTTAAATTTTTTTCCCATACCTATTCATGTTTTCTTTCCTAACTAGATTTGAAACTCCTTCAGTTCTCAGGCATGAACCTTCTGGTATCCATTCCTGCACTACCTGTGGAGAATAGTCTCAATGTCCAGGAAATGGATAAATACTGGTGTTTCTTCTTTATTCAAGCCAGTAGGGAGGGAACTAAGCACATTGCTTATCTTAAAGAAAGTAAAAATCTGCCATCTTCTTGATCTCTTAGTTGAAAAAAAAGAAGCCATGTGATATTCTACAGAGATTTCTTCAGGTTGTATCATTAATCACTAGGAGTGGACATTCTTTGAATTTTGGTCACATATCAATATTTCCATTCTTTATGAACAGCTTAGATGCAGGATTGGGTGGAATCTTATAATGGTTGGTTTGAAACACAGCGTTTTAGGGAAGCACTGCTATGTTTTTGAGTTATAGCCTGCAAATGTGGAATAAGGGAACTTTATAGTATAAGATCTCTCATGGACATTTTGCTTTTGGGGGTGGTTGGATTGCTACAACTAAAAAATTCCCTCGCATGAGTTTGTCAGTTTCAGGGGATTTTGTCATGATTCAGTGAAGTGGAACTTTCAGTTTACCCGAGAATCTCATGGCTTTTGTGCATCTTCGCTTTTGGCCGGCTAGCGCTTTGGGTATGTTAGCATCTACCACTAGCCTTGTCTATCTCCGATTACAGCACATGCTCTTGCTGGATCACCTCTTCATCCAAAGCCTGTGCTGCTATTTCTTTCTCTCCAAGAACAAGTGCCTTTTGTGGCCCCAAGATGTAACTCTAATACAGCGCCTTGTACCGATGACTGTGGGTTTTCCTTAAGGTAACTGTGGGTGGCCCCTCCATTTATTGTCTTGCTTCCTTTTTGTTTCTGTAAATTCTGCCCTCCACTTTCCCCCGAAGCACATGCTGTTCATGTAATCTGAATGGCCATTTAGAGGAAAGATCAGAAGTTTGTTGTTTCATTACCAACATAAATCAAAACTTTGTGTTCGCACTGCAATCCGAGTGAGTCCAGGAATAGCTTTGGGATTGCTAAGTGTCTGGAGAGCACTGACTACACAGACATGTTTTGAAGCCGGCTATAATAGTTTCTACAGCTGTTAACAGTTCGTGGAAGAATGGCAGCATTATATATCACTGTTTAAAATGTGCATGACTTGCATTGCACAGAAGTCAGATTGGGATAGAATCAGATCTTTTCTTCTGAAACTTGGCCAGGAAAGTCTTCAATAACTAGAGAAATTCTTTTCACTGCTGAAATCAACATGAAGGACATTGTGTTATTATAATTGGTTATAGCTCGCCATGAAAGTTGTCTTTGTGTGAGTGGATGTACGGGCTGTACTGTTTTGTTTTTATTTATTCTGCATTCTTTATTTTAATGTCCTTTCCTTTTTCCTGACCAGAAAGATTGTTATTGAGCCCTTCACAAAGCTGAAATAATGGAGTGTGTTAAAAAAAATGTGAACAATTCAAAGAAGTTATAAAAATTTATAAGTTGGCTGAATGCTTGGGAAATTTCTGCATATTTTAATATAAATAGGTAATGCAAATATTTGTTCTTTGCATTGAGAGGTGAATCTGTTTTCCAAAAGGCCCTGCTATTTAAATTAGATTTATTTGATTGCATTGAAATAAGGACAGTTTCCATTTTGAATGATGCCAAAGATTAAATACTGTGGTTATTATTAAATACAAAAAAATTAATAAATTAGGTATGTTACTGCATCATGGGGTTAAACAATTTCCAGAAAACAGTAGGAATTGCTTCATGTTTAGAATTCTCATGAAGGTAGCTTGCTTAAAAATATATGTATTTTTTGAGATTCCAAGTTGAGATTGAAGTTTTGCGTGTAAGAAGAGCTATCTGGACCGCCTCTGTCTCCTGTCTGTTTTACTGTCTCTTTAAAAAGTAATTGACAGACTTAATTTAGGGTAGAAGTGGGATGGATATCTTGGAGAAATATATATAAATAAACAAAAAGAAATTGAGTAAAAATCAGAAAAAAATCAAATTATGAGAGGATCTTTTTTGATTGAGCTGTAAAATCAAGATATTACACATTTTGAATGACCTCGGGCCATGGGTCTTTGCAGAATGATTAAAATGAAAGGCCTCAAAGGTTTCTGAGTGGTGTGCCATAGCTTGCCTCATGAGAAGCCAGAGGATGGGGGTGGAAGTATACAGGGCAAAAGCCACCAAGGGGAGTTGGTTTCCAGAGGTGAAGTTGAGATGCACGGGGGATCAAATCCCAGGCCTGGGATACCCAGCATCCTGGACACCCTGGCAGTGGGAGGCCATGTTGGCTGTTGGGGTCAGCTTGGTGATCTCAGAAAATCTCAACATAGACCTGAGTTCCCTTTGAAAGTGCCAGTGAATTCTCATACCTCACCTTTCTCACCTCCACATTCACCAGCGAATGCTTTAGTAATTAGGATGGGAGGGACAGAGAGACAACCCGAAAGGATGAAGGAAGCCTGCAAGGGTAAAGCACGTGCACCCTCACAAACTGTACAAACTACCTCACAATTTTACTGGGACAGGTATTGACCACGAAGCCCAAGCTGCTTCCTGCTCATGGCCAGAGGGATGTGAACATCATCTTGGGGCCAGTCTGTACTTTACTGTTGGCCTGCGCCTCTCTTAGGCTTATGGAAACTAAGGGCACAGGTGGAGGAGTCTGCCTTTCCTTAAGAAAACTGACTTGCATAGGAATTACATTGATAATGTTTTCCAGGGAGAAAAGACACGAAAACATGAATTTTCACTTTCTTAAACGTAGAAGTCCCATTTTATTTGAGAAATAACAACAACAGCTGACATTTGTTGAGTGCTTAAGTGTGCCAAGTGCTGTATTATCAGGTTTAAAAAGAGATGCTGGAGGGTAGCATGACCAGCAAAGGGAAAGTGCAAAAGTAGTTTGATGGAAGATGGTGCATAGGCCAGAGGTGAACTAGAAAGGAAACCGGAAAACTAGACTTAAATTCTGGTTTCTCCAGACCCCGGGGATCCTTCGTAAATGCATTCCCCTCATTAAAGCCTGGCTTTATTATAAAATAAGAATAAATACCAGCCAGGAAGAGACAATTCAGATTTCTCCAGAGGAAATGGCCCTGGAGCAGTGGGTTTTGTTTTTGTGTTTGCCTTTTTAGAGTCATGGAACTCTTTTAGAAGCTGAGAAGTGCTAAGAGCTCTCTCTGGAAATTACAGATACACACACACACACACACACACACACACACACAGACACACACACGTATGCACACAAAACTTTGAACACTATTTCTGGGGTTGCCAGCTCCCTTGGAGCCAGTCTTCTTTGGTGCATGTTACCATGCCCAAAGTCTGGTAACAGTCTCAAAGTTAAATTTATTGAGTCTGCTTGAAGGTTCAGGTAGAGGCTGGCTGGCAGGAAGTTCCCAGGAAGCCTAGCAGGGCCTTCCCAGCTGTAGGAAGGAGTGTAAGCAATTGACAGTGTCTCATCTATGGTGGGAGCAGGTACTGGGGATGCCAGTAGGTGTCAGAGAGTAGGCACAGGGATGAGACTTCAGGATGGAATTCCCATCCTGGAGACTCTTGGGCTACTGGAAAGGGGGCAAGAAAAGGCCTGAGCAGTCAAAGAAGAGAGTAACAGAAACTGGGCTAGAAGTTGTAGTCTGGGTCACAAAGGAAGCCCAGTAACCAAAACCAGGGTCAGAGCTGACTTGGATGGACTCAGGATGACTCAGTAAGATTTCCCCATCTGTGGTCTATGATAGTTGACTGCAGACTCCATCTGAAGGGGGCTAAGCCCTTACCTAGGGCGATGTGGGTCTCTGGGAATGTGATGGGAAGGGGGTGCTAGAAAAAGAGTCTGCCTAAGCTTTAGTAGCTTGGCTATGGATGTGCTTGTGTTACCACTGTCAAACCTTCTTAACACATTTAACTTTGAGACCAGAGAACGTACTTTACTTTTTGCACATTTCTCATCTTGCAAATGTGTCTGCTTATTTACAGTTACCTTTTTCCTGCCATTCCTATACCATCAGCCAGTTCTGTTCTTCTCTCTAAGTGGGAGAGCCACTGTTCATCTTGCCTTGGCCTTCCTCAGTAAAATAAAAAGTTGGCAGCATTTGCTAATCCATTAAATATTTTCTGAACTTTACTGATCTATTAAGTCTAAATGCTGGAATCTATTGGATTATAGTGTTCTCAACTGAGTAGAAATATTTATTGAATGAATGAGTAAATGAGACATGAATCATATCATAGAAAGCTAAGGCCTGAAATGTCTACTATTTGCTTAGTTCTCTTTGATAGCTCTTGGAAAGATTAATGCTGAGACATGCTAAGGTCCCCAGATAGGTGGTTAATTAGTAGATTGGGCCCCTCTTGACTACTCCATTGCTAACTAGACAGTTATCTGTCTGCATGAGTTGTGTCACTTTCTTTGATACCATTTAGCATGTTAAAATAATGCTATTGTCTTTGATGAAGTAGTGATTGTTTTCAGCTATTAGTAAGTTGCTGTTGTTTTGAAAGAGAACCTATCTAAAGGAAGAGACCAGTCAGCTGGGGGGTAGGGGTAAATAGTGACAGTAGAGACTCTCAGTCCCCTCCCCACTCTGGGGTGTGCTGTTGCATAGAGCAAATCTGCGACCTAAATCATGAACATTTACCAGCAATTAATTAAACTACTTTAGGACTTTAAGTACTAGCTGAAATTGAAGATGTGAAATTTAAAAAATCATGAATACAATGAAGATTGAAGGAAACAAGTACCAGAATATGAAGGAGGGTCATAATTCTGGCATTAAAGTCAGACCAAATATTGCCAGACAGCATTTGTGCTTGAGTTGATGAGGGTTCTTCTTCCTAAGATTGAAATTATAAAGAGCAGGGGATGGGGGGAGATCTTCTCCCCTTTGATGGCTCTATTTAGCAGGAGATTAGTTGCTCAAATTTGCCCTTTGGTTCAATAGAAGGAAACACAGTAACTTACAATGAAGTCTAAATCAATGTAATTTAACTTGTAATTATGTGCGTACTAGAGCGTCCATGGGGAGTTAATTGAGTGTGGTCTGGAGAAGGAATAGGAATCCAAGGATTGAAGAGATTCTTGTCAAATAGAAAAGAATCAATAAGTATGCAAATTTCCTCATTGAAAAATGGATCTCTACATTTATGAGATACACAATTATTTAGCAGCAAAAAAAAAAAATAGCACTCCTCATAGAGATTCATAATGCTTTTGAATGGCGAGTTAAGTTTGCACGCATGAGTGTGTGTAGTAGTGTCATAAAACAGAGTAGTGAGAGAAGAAAAAATCATGAGAGACCATTTGGCTAGGGGCAATCTTATCTGACCCATCTCTGCTTCTTGTTAGCACTTTGACTCCTTGTCACTTCTCCGTGCCAGCACTTTCTGCCCAGGTGAAAACCTAGTTATTTCAAAATGAATGAAACACTTTAATCTTGTCTTCTTTAGCAATAGTTAAAGGTGGGACTCAGGAGAGGAGGGAAAGGATGGAGGTGGAGGAGTGACGTAGGCCTTGGGAAATGGCAAAGTTTATGCGAGGTGGAATGTGGTATAAATAAAGATCTCTAGAAGTTCTGAAGGAGACCTTACCTTCAGGGGAAATTGGGAAAGTCTTTGTAGAAGAGTGGGTATTGGAACTGGGCCTTAAAAGATTGGTAGGGTTTTGAAAGGTAGGTGTGGGTGGAAGAACACTCCAGGGAGAAGAAAACAGCCCAAAGATGTCATGGCAGAAAACACAAGCCTATTCTGGGAATGGCAGGTGATTCAGTGTAGCTGGAGATAAAAATGGGTAGATGGATAGAGCCTAGGTTATAAGGGGCCCTAAGTGCTAGGCTAAGATTTTATTTGGTATACAAGTAAACTCCTCAACAACTCACCAAATACTAATTCCAATCTTCTGAAACTTTACCTTTTAAGGTTTGCTTTTCACCAACAAAGGTTTTCTAAAAGTAGGGCACAATTAAATACTACATTGCTAATCCAACTCTCATTGTCTCAAAGGCAGGGGCCTGGCCAGCTTAACCAAAGCCAAGTCTATTCAGGAGACCACAGAGCACTTTGGGATTTTCAGATGTTGTGTGTGGTGGTTTCTTTTTTATTTTTTAAAAAACTTATCTATCTTTACTGTCGTGGTTACTTACAGGATAAGTATGGCAGATTGTATTTTCCATAAATGACCAAATCGAGATCCCCCATCCTACATGCTCATCTCACACCTTGACACTTTTCCTGTCTAGAGGTGGGATCTATATTCTCCTCCTTAGGCTGGCTTGTGACCACAGTGGAAGTGACACCAGGTGACTTCCAAGGCTAGGACAAGGTCGTGAAGCTTCCTCCTGGTTCTCTTGAGACATTCTCCCACCTTTGGAGCCTTTAATCACGATGTAGGAAGTCAGGGGTCTCCATGCTATGAGGAAGTCTAGCCCACCCTACCAGAAATAAGAGTGAAAAATGTCTCCAGATGATTCCTGGCCCTCCAGGTCAAATCACCCCAAGCCTTCAAGTTCTTCCTGCTGAATCTCAGATGTCACTGAGCAGAAAAAGTCAACCCCACTGTGTCCTTTCCAAATTCTTGGCACACAGAATAAGTGAGTGTAATAAAACTGCTGTTTCTGCAGCTAGATTTGGGGCAATTTGTTATGCAGTGGTAGCAACTACAGCAGTAAGCAGTGATGCCCTTTACTGATTCATTTCTTTCTGTTCAGCAGGACAAGTGTAGCAGAGAGGAAAGGGAGGGAATTATTAATTGTTGAGAAGGCTCTGTTGGGTGATTTACATATATTACCTCATTTAATCTTCCTAACAACATGATGAAATAAACATTATCAACCTTACTGTACAGAGAACTAAGGCTCAGGGAGGAAAAGCACACAGCTAGAGCACAAACCCAATTTTCCCAGGGGCTCCATAGTTCAAAGCATTTTTCCTACCACATGGGGCCTCCCTAGTTTGTGTGAGAGCCCCTGCAGTATTATTAATACGTGAACTGTGAATTCTGCCACCGAGTCCTACTTCTTCATCTTATGGCACACCTGCTGAGCACCTAGGCCAGGAAGCAGGAGGGAGACGAAGAGAGAGGCATGGCTCCTGCCTTTTCAGCAGTGGTAAGTATTTTGGTGGCTAGGCAGGTGTGAGTCCCATGGAAAGATAGAAGCGACATGAGGCAGCATGTGATCCAGGACTGTAGGCCTTCACAGAGGGGCGGCGAAGGGTCACTTTGGAGTCTTGGGCAAGTAGGAGACCTCCTAGTGCTCTCCCTTCTACGCTGGTGAAAGATGAGGTGACCACGTCTCTCAGTTCTCCTCTGAGAGTCTTGGTTTATTGTTTTATACCTGTTGTCCCAGTGAAATTATTAATAGCATCTCCTTTTATTCTCACAGTGGCCTGTTTTGGATGATAAATTAAATGGTCACCCTAGGGTGGTACTTCCAAATTGAAACTTTTCCAAGGGAATAGGGTGCAGTGCTACTGTGTAATCATGTGAAATGGTGTGGAGGCCGTGACTAATGGCCCCAAACAACTGAGTCTGTTAATCCAATGAAAAACTTGTCCATTCCCTGTACAACAAAAAAAGTCGAACAGCAATCCGTTCAACATTAAAGTATATCTATTGGGCATCACTTATGTGCCACAATTAAACAGCTTTGAAACTTGAATTGACAAAAACAAACAGTAATACCTTCCCAACAAACAAAACAACCATAATTGAACTGATCATCTCAACTGGCCTAATTGGTTTGTGTCTGGCCAAAATGGCATGGACGGTCCATATTTCTCTTGAGGAAAATGATGGTAAATGAGTCTAATATGAGGACCAGGCTGCATCTCTCAAAAGTATGGTCAACAAACAGTGGGTGTTAGAATCGCATGGGGGTGGGGGATACAGAATGCAGGTTCCAGGGCTCCTTCCCAGACTCCGTCCCCCCATTCTCAGAGAATGGGCCCAGGACTTGGCATTTTTAGCAAGTTCTCGGGTAATTCTGCCGCACTCTAAAGCTTGAGTACATCTAGGATTAGATGTTTAGAACCAAGAAAACACTAAGGCCCTAGAGAAAGCTTATTGATTTGGTGATTGTTGTTATTTGGTTTATTGATTTAAAATTGTGAATGCATTTAGTACTTGGATGAGAGGACTGATACTAGAGGCAGTGTGAACCTCAGTCAGCACTGCAGAAAGCAAATGAAGTTAGTCTTAATTCCAAGCTGCTCCCTCACCTAAATTATAAGCCCACCACCAGGATGAGGCAAGGTGGCATCATTTTATTATAAAGAAAAGGGTTACGTATGAGCATCGATCTTTTTCTCATTATTACCTCTCTTGTTGGAGTGAATCTCATAGTGAATTTGCCAAGCACTCTGTTAATGTTTAGGAACCACAGAAAAAGAAGAACTGTGTTGACCAGGGTCTGGTCCATTCTGGCCAATTCTAACAACATGGGGCAAAGGGGAGAGCAGCGCAATGGTTAATGTACCTGTGAATATAAGATGGTGAAGATTGAGTATCTCACTTTCCCTGGATATTTGTGCCTGGGCAAACAGAACTTTGCAACGGAGTGAAGGAGCCTGGATGTTAGAACTGAAATAAATTTTTGAGATCATCAAGCCCAACCTTCTTATTGTATAGAAACTGAGGCCCAAGAAAGGAAATGGCTGGAACAAATGCCAACTTCGCTGCTTCCTATCGGTGTAATCTTAGAAAAGTCATTTACTTGTCACTTCTCATCTCTGAAATTCAGAGCAATAACAAGGCTCATTTTTTGTAGTTTTAGGGAAGAGTAAATGAAAGAGAGCATGAATGGGAAGCGCTCAGCACAGCACTGGGGATCCATGTTATGCACCTTGCCTGGGGGCTCTTTACCGTTACCATCCGCTAAAGTCAGAGAGCTTGATGACAGAGCCAGGTCTGGGCCTGGGCCTCTCTGACTCTCCTGCATTTTCCAGAGTGTGGAATTCAGCAGTATTTGTGGAGTTCCATAGCTCAGTCACATGAGATACCTGTGTGTCCCCACATTGCCAAATGCTATTTTAAGACCTTCTTTCAGAAGTGCCCCAGGATAATGAGCTCTGGCTGGCTGCCTCCAGCCGCACAGTCTGTTCTCAGGGACGGGCGGCCTCTGTGCTCTGGCTGGCATCTGTCTGTGCCCTGGAGTGCCCTGTGCTTGGGCCCCCTACCTGCCCCTAAGCCACATGGTGGCGTGAGCAGGAGGCTGAGGTCTGAGATGCCCCAGCTACTTTGAGGGGAGATAACCCGAGGCTTGGGATGCGAGGGGGGCAAGCGAATGGATTTCAAAGGCAGTGACTGGCTGTGGGGCTTCAGTAAGCTGCTGGCCCCTAAAACCCTTCAGTGTGCTCATTTGTCAAATCTGTAACGAGAATGCCCACCTCACAGGATTGTTGTGAGGGTCAGTGAGGAAATTCAAACAAAGCAGAGAGCCTGGCCCATGGTCTACAAATGGTAACTTACTTCTCACTTTTAATGGAGCTTCATGAGTTTTGAGGGAAATTAGACAATAGAGAAATTCTCGAGGGAAGGGGCAAACATCAGAATAGAGACTTGTGATTTGCAATGAGCAGTGCAATTATGTTTTGAGTAATCATAGAAAGGGAAGGCTGAAATTGAGAATTGGTTGAAAATATTGTATGGCCATACACAGTCAAAGAAACTGGTGGTAGCTCTACAGAAGAAAAGATGGAAGTGCCTTCTATCCTTTCTTCTCCTGCTTTGTGAGCTCTCTCCCTTCCTCCACAGCCTCCTTTTGCCCTCACAGTTTGTTATGGCTGTTTAAGTAATTGCTGTAAAAATAAATATACCAAGAGTTTCCTTACGTGTTTATAAGCCTACAATGCAGGAACTTTGAAAGTTTTAATTAACAATAAATTACATCAATGGAATTCGTTCACATTTATACTGTTAAATTAAATAATAGAAGCATGCTGGCTGCAGTATAGGAGGCAGGTGAAATATATTTTGCTAGGTTTCAAAATGCAGACAAATCTTCTAAGTCTCTTCAGAAGAATGGCTGTTGTTGGCTAACTGCTGTGTGTGACGACTGACATAAAACTCTGGCCTCTTCTGCTACGGTGGTTATTTACTGCATTAGTTAGGAGAAACCGGGAAGTGCTGAGGTAACAAACAACTCCAAAAGCTCTCAGTGGCCGAAATGACATTGACTTCTTCCTTAAGTGACATGTCGGTATCAGTTTGTTGGGGGCTGTACTCCAAATTCACCTCCCTCAGGATGCAGGCTGATGGGGCAGACTGCTGTGGGACATGTTGCCAGTTGTCATGGCCTAGGGAATCAGGGTACTAGATTGAGGCCAGGCTCCCAAACTTTCACCTGGAAACTGGCACACATCACTTCAGTTCGAACGTCACTGGCCAAAGCATGGACACACTCAACTGTAAGGAAGTGAAGAAGTACAGTCCTACCACATGTTTGGCAAGAGAACAGCAATGTTTGCTGAGTAGCACCCATACTACCGCATTTATGTACATGTGTTACCAGCCACAAACTACTGGAAGGTAATGACCATGACTTGTTTCTCTTTGCCTTTCTCCCAGTACCCTGCTGCAGGAAGAATGTGATAAAATGTCAGTTGACTGACTCACTATAGAGCTTAGCAAGTGACTGGAACAAAATGGGAACAAGGGCCTGAAAACTTGGACTTCTCCCTCTCCTTTTGACACCTCTCTCCTTCCCTTGTGCTGGGTTTCTGACTCTAGAATTGATTACCTGGATTGATTCTGTAGCATCATTTAGCCATCCTAAACCTCAGTTCCCATAGCTAGAAAATGGGGGCTTTATTAGTCCTTTGTAGAGACTGAGTAAGATAGTGTCTGTGGCAGCCAGTGGTCAGTTAAGGTGTGTGGCTGTGACCGCTGCCCAGTGCCCTTTCTCAGGGAGCTTGGACATCTGTCACCATCTGCTGAGCTGCCCCATGAGGCCTGCTGTCCTCAGGCAGGGCCCTGTGGTGCACCCAAGCTCATCTGACCTTTTCCTGCTTCTCTTCTTCCATTTCCATATCAAGAATTACCTGTCCTGTATCCTGTTTCTTCAGAACTCAGCTTTCCACTAAATAGAATAAAATTCTATTTAAACCCCTGTTAACTAACTAATGGATATTCATGGGTTAAAGAAGACCACCCTCCCTCACACACACCAATTGCTTATCTTGGGCCAGTCGCCCAAGATAGTTTACCGGCAGTCACAGATTCACAGTATGTCCACAGTGAAAGATGCCCTAGAGATCATCTAATCTGATAGCTTTCAAACTTTTTTTTTCCAACTGAAAGATAATTGGAAATCCTGTCTATAAAAATAAATGGGTCTGCTCTGAATTGAGGGGAGATGGGTGTAGCACCTCCTTGCTTGGCTTTCCCCAGCTCGAAGGCCCTAGAGTGCACGCACGAAACTCCACTGATTCTAGGCTAACCCTCTGGGCTTGCAGAAGAGAAACTGAGGCTCAGAGAGAGGAAGGGATCTAGGATCCCGCAGATAGTCAGTTACTGAACAGGGTCACCCGTGGGGTGGTCCAGGCCCTCCACTCTGACAAATCCTACTGGAAGAAGAAGTGGCCAGAGAAGAAAGGGGATATTTCTGATGATTCATGGAATTTGATCATCTAAGAACAAACCATTTTTTTTTCTTCTAAGGCCCTGGCTGATGAGACAGAGATAATAAGAGACAAAAACTTTTACCTCTAAGCTACCAGTTTGAATGTAGTACAGGTTGTTAGTTACTCGAGGTCGTTAGTGTGTGATGGGTTATCAAAGGCCCATGTGAAATGTGTGGGATTTTTATGAGCATGTTTTTATTATAACAGACTGTTTAAAAGCCCTTATGTACAAAGTACTTTGAAAACTCTAATGGGGTCCTGTCGTCACCTGCATAATTGCGAAGGTCAAATTGTGCTGCACAGCCTGAGCACTATTTTTGACCAAATTACTGTATGAACAGAACAGAATATTTTTAAACATTTTCTTTTTGTTGTTGTTGCCCCTTTCAGCCTTCTGGGTACAACAAAATCTCTCTTGGAGCTGGAGATAACTGCCACTCTGATACATTTTTCCACTTTGTGTAAATCTGAAGTTTTCTTTTCCCTGGTTTAAGAGAGAGGATGGATAACTGTATTCAGGTTTCAGAGTACAGAGTTGGCTGCTGGGAATACTCAGGCCTATCTTCTAGGGAAACTTGCTTCAGCTTGTTTTTGTCCCTGTCCCTCATTGCCCCATTGTCAACAGATGCCCGTCCAGAGAGGCCTGGCCTCACCGGATGTCCTTCTGTAGCGTGCCTGCCGCTTTCACTTGCCCTCCTCAATTTTCCATCTTACGCTAGGAAACTGCAAAGTTAGAGAAACAATGGACTGTTTCCTTCCTCTTTCTTTAAACCAAGAGGCTGAAAGGAAGGCTTCGTATTCATTACTCACAGGCCAGACTTGGGGATAAAGGTCATTAAAGTTCAAATGTAACACAAGTTAAAGTCCACAGGTCTCAATGAGTTCCCAGCCCAGCTGGAGCTGAGATGCACTTACCCTCTCACTGAGTCCTCATTTTAACACAAGGCTTGCCTCAAGCTTTGTAAGTATTTTGGGTTGAACTTTGGAATCTGAGCTTGCTAAAAATACCCTTAAGATTATGGGCATGAGGAAGGGGAGAATTGACGCACAGAAGGCTCAATTTGGGGGCAGTTTTCTAGGGCCGTGGCCACCAGGCTACCTAGAACTATCATTATTATTGGTGGTGACAGGTGCATTTCCTAGAACCCCAGAGCACCCTTGCTAAGTAGCTAAGACGGTTTTTCCTGCCATTTCTTATTTCCTCTCTGTAAAAATCCTTTTGTGAACTGTTTTCTCATGGCTAGACAATTTGTGGACAGGAAAACCTCGTCTGGCGAGTGTTACGGATGCCCCGGTACAGCCATGCTGCCTCATGGCCATGAAGGGGAGATGGAAACCACTTCTCTAACACCAGGGTTCCACTCTGTGTTATTTATGCAAAAAAGCAGCTGTAAAGATTTTTACCAGTCGGACCTCCCTGTTGTACTTGAAATCAGAGCTAGAAGTCACAAAGCAGCAGCACTGGGACTGTGGGGGCAACGGACCAGGGTGCGAGGAGAAATTGCATCAGCAGGACAGAGAGATCCGGTAAATCCTGCACAGGCAACAGGTTGGGCCACATTAGGTCCTTCAGGAGCCCTGGGAATTTTCACCATTCTTGGGCCCTTTCTTCCATATAAATAAATAAATAAATGACTAAGTTGTATGGCTTTGTTGGTATACAGACAAACATGTTAGGGTTATATATCACAATATTTCCTTTGACCTGAAAGTTCATTTTTTCTTCTTCTTTTAAAAGAAATTAAAACATTTTCGTGGGTACCTTAAAAGTTTTTTTGGGTGTAAACACTGTGCCTGCTGTACCTGATGATAAGTTGGCTCTGCTAACAGGAAACAAACTCATCCTTGGTACAATTTGAAGAAACTGTATATTTATGAATTAGGGCAGTTTCATTACTTTAAATGACAATATATATTACAACTGAGTCTGGTTCATAAAATGAGAGAGATTAATGAAATGTGTATGTACATCCACAAATCAAAATCTCACAATTTTGTGAGGTTTGTGTACAAGAATTTTGACATTTCAAAATACATTTTAAAACTTTGGTTTGGTAGGGTGAAAGCCAGAGGTGTTATAGATACTGAGGTGGTATGGCCTTTGGTCAGGATCCTGGCTCCACCATCTACAAACTTGGGCAAACTACTGTATTCCTTGGGTCAGTTACTTCTGTGCTTTTGGCTTCCTTCTCTAAGTGAGAGGTAAGGATAGCTACCTCATCAGGTTGCCAGCAGGATGAAATGAAGTCATGTTTGCAAAGCATGTAGTATAATGCCTAGGATATTGTACACTTTCAGTAAGTGTTAGTTATTATAGTTTCTATTATTGTCATCATGATGAAGTGTTATCCTATTCAACAGATGGAGAAACTCAGACTTCTTCATTATTTTGCAGGACAGTTTTTTTTGTTGTTTTTTTTTTTTGCGGTAAGTTCAGACAGCTGATGAGTAGTTAAAAAGAAGGATATGTCAGAGATTAGAATTCATCAACCAACAGCCTGAGAAGAGAGGAGTGGGAAGAGACATGGAAGATTCAAGGAAAGTTAAAATACAGATCCTGGCCTCAAGAAGAGTACTGGACAGACCCATCTGGGAAGGGTCAGAGATAGGACAAAGGGTGGCAGGAAGCTCAGGGAGTAGCTGACAAGGGAAGGACCACTGGGGTGACGAGGGAAGGCATCCCAGACAACTGGATCCTGCTCAGTAAGTGACAATTCCTCCTGGACATTTCTAGAGGGAGAAACTGTGTCAGACTTTTTACTCAACAGTACCTACCACAACCTATTTAGAACTGCCAAATCTTAGTTTGGAAAAAATGTCATATTTCAGCTAAATGGGGACCACAGGTGGTTTGGTCTTACCCCCATGAAACTGGCCGCCTCCACCTGCATTTGACTGGAAGTAGGACAGAGAAAGCAGCAGAAACAAAAACACAAAGGTGTTCGGCCATTCTAGCAGTACTAGCTATGATAAAATATTAATATTACTTCATATAGTGCTGTTCAATTGTAAAAAATTTTACATTTTTGTTTTTCACCATTGAAAATATATGTATACTAGGGTTGCAACTACTATTTTCATTTAAGGAAGAGGAAACTGAACTTGATCGATTTGTCTAAATCATCTAAGTTTTGGGCTTTCAGGAGTGGAACTTAGATCTACTGATTTTGTCTTTGTTGAATTATCACAAAATCTTCATGTTGAGCATAACAATAATGATGCGTGCAACCCCTATTTATCTGACACTGTGCCAAGCACTTGACGTATATTGTTTCTCACAATTACCTTCTGAGGCAAGGCTTCTCAGTCCATTTATAGGCCCCATTTATGTAAGAAATTCAGACTCTACTGAGGTCAAGTAACTTATTCTAGGTCCTATATCTAATAAATTGAGATCTTACTCAAGGTCTATCTGACTCTGTGGGTCAAGCTCTTTTCTCTATGTCTCATCCTTGCTAGTTATTGGGGTTTGAGTGGATATAATTTTACTTTAATCTCTAATGAATACTGACCCATTTTATAAACAAAGGTTATTCTAAAATAGTGCTCAGTTACTCCAGAAAGATGTCTTTGAAAATAAACCTTACCTAGCGTTTTTTATACAAAAGAGCTGAAGTGTAGATTTTTTAGAATTAGGCTGAAGCATAGGAAAAACAGAATCAATCCTGCCCTTACACTTGACCACTGTAAGATCATGTATGTGTTCTGGAGGACTTAGATCTTGAAGGTCTGGGCCAGACAGGGTCAACCTTTGTTTTCACCTTGAGATGAGAGGAGACGAGCCCTTAGGTGAGCCCAGGTGAGGAGCTATTGCTGCTTGTAACTTGCCCGAGTGTAATGTTTTTACAGTACTCCATGGGATCACCTAAAACACCAAGCAATGATGTCTATCCATTTAACCAGGAGCTTTCCATGTGGATTGCGTTGAATATGACATTTCCTGCTCTTCAGAGTAAGATCAGATTGTAAATGGTGGGAGACAAGTTGTGAATTGATCTTTTATGCAGAACATAGTTCACAAGTCTGGACCTCAACCTTGTCCTCATTTTAAAGGATTCATTATGCATAATGACTTCCCTGTATGTTGAAATAGAGCCCTCAGTTCCTGCCTCAGTGATTTTTCACATTGCCATCATGAGCCTAAGTGTCTTTGAAGATCAAGAGTTTGATAAATAAACAAGAAATACTAATGTTGAAAAGGAGAATGTTTAATGAATATCTCAAGTCAAGTTCAAAGTTTAAAAGGATGCTACACTAGTTTTTTAAGTATATGGAAGCATTGTGTTAAGAATGCAGCTGGTCATTTATTAGTGTTTTGTATTAGCTAATTGGAAAACACCTAAATTATAACTAGCCACGCCCGCAGTTCAGGGTTGATTAAACAGCCCATGACACTTTTTCCCTCACAGACTGCCTTAGGAGTAATTGTAATGACTTGCCCATCATCTTGAGTTAATTATTCCTCATTTTTTCTAGTGCTCTTCTCTGCAAATGTGCTAAAAATATCCTACCATCTTGCACCATTCTTCTCTTATGTTTCATAATGGACACATATAACCAGGCACGTTTAAGCAATTGTTTGGTTTGGTTTGGTTTGGTTCTTTCGAAGGAATAGATAAATCATCATGCTACATGATGAGAGAGGAAATGACAGTTTTTATCTTTTATTCAGGTAGCCTGAATTTACATGAGACCACAAAAAGTTCCTGACAGGATGTTATTGATTACGTTTACCCAGTTTAGGGCTTGAGATGGGTCTTCCTGCCACATCAAGAAACCCTTTTCCTTTCATTCCTGACTGTAAATCAAATCACAGATCTTCTAACTCTCTCATGAAAGTGGTGAATTTTTAGAATAGAGATTTCGGGCCCCTTTGCCAGATTTCCCATTAGTTGTTCTTCTAATTCAGCTCTCCTCTCTGTACCGGTCAGTAACAATATCCTCTCTTGTTGGATGCCTCGAATGACAGCTCCACGGAACTAAGTGAAGATCAAATGTTCATTATATTAACTATGTCTGTTGAGTACGAGATCTTCTTGTAAATGATTTATGTGTATTAGCTCATTTAATCCTCACAACAACTTTATGAGGAGGGAACTATTTTTATCCTCATTTTATAGATGAGAAACCTGAGACCCACTGACTTGTGATTTACCTAACACAAAGGTCTGCCTTCCTCCTTTCCTTCCTTCCTTTCTTTTTTCCTTCCTTCCTTTCTTCCCTCCTCCCTCCTTCCTTCCTTACTTTCCTCCTCCTTCCTTCCCTCCTCCCTCCTTCCTTACTTCCGTCCAGGTCAAAAATGTTAATTGAGTACTTTGTGTGTGCTGAGCAGTACTGTGGGCACTGGAGATGGCAGTGAACAAAGCAATCAAAGGCCCTGTGCTCATGGAGCTTGACCACTATACTTTACTACCCTGAATTACACATCTCCCCTAAGGAGCTTTCCCAGGTTAATTTCACCCAGTTTCTTACCTATCTGGATAATCTCAGCTCTCTTTCCATTTTAATGCACTTAAGTAATTCAAAAATTCAGCGTCATGTTTTAGCTAATGTGCCTGCTTTGAAAGCTTTAGGTGCCAATAGACGGTGTCTATCCTTACTATGTCATATCTTAGGCACCTTGGTGCCTCTTGCCTTCTGTGGATGATCATGAAATGCAATTTAACTGCTATTTTATAGACTGTCTATGCTGTAGTGACAGAGAAATGCTTGAGGACATGATTGGACCCACTTCAAAAAATGATTTTTAAAATTTCTCCTGATGAAAGCATTACAATAAAAACAGTTTATTTTGTAACAAAAATAGTCATGGAGCCAATTTGGGATTTCCTGAATGAAGTCTGCAATTTGGGGGTGGAGCATTTTAACCCCAAAGCCATGGATCATGCCAGCTTTGGACATCTGCTTGAGCTTTATTAAAACATTCATCCCCAGGGAAAGTTTCTAGATGTTTTAACTACAATCAATTAACTCACTCTTTTTCCTCTTCAACTCTTCTGCTGTTACACTTCTCCTCATGCCAGGTGGTACAGAGGCAGACATAGGTTTGTCTGATTGTTTTTTTAATCTGACCTAGAGAAAGTGCAATGTGGGATAGCCTTAGTATGGATTAAATGGGCTATATTTATATGGTTGGAATCACTTCCATGTTATCACTAGTTATCCTCATATAGGCATGTCTTCCAGGGAAATTTCTATTGCCCATTGTGCCGACTCACTTGGCACTGTGACACAAAGAATCGTGGCAGAGGCACTGTCTTAATATTGATGTGTCTGATGTCCCCAGTACCGGAAATATGTGGATTGAAGAAAAGAAGCAAAGATTGAAATGCATAAGAGTTGAAGCTCGTCTGTGTATAATTTTTCCAAATGTTACAGCTTATATATGACAGAAACTTGGTAGAGATTTTCTCAAAGTTGACAATAATCCTAAAAATGCACCATCAATAGTAAAAATAAATTTTGATCAAATATGTTAGAAGAAAGACATTTATCTTTCTGCTTTATTAAAAATTATAATTGTCATAGAAAGGGGATAAAGGAGTATACACCCCTTTCTACGTAAGTAAGAATATTATATAGGTATGTCAGGCCATTAATGAGAAATAATAAATTATCTTTTTGTATTTGGTTACATTTATGGTATTTGCCTGCTTTTAAAATTTGCAATTTGTTGTGATTTATTTTCTAATTCTCAGTAAGTGTTTACTTTTGTATCCAATTTCATTTGTAATTTTGTTTTCTTCAAAAGGACCCCCAATTACATAAGTTTCTCTTCTTTCAAAGCCTCGATCCACCTTAACAAAGAACAATTTATTGTAATGTAAAGCAAAGTGTGTGTGTGTGGGAAACTCATCAGCCTGGACCTTTTCTGAACCAGTTAGTCATTAAGATTTTTCACTGTCAAATATAAGAGAACACTAAAAACTGAAGACAATTTCCTCCATCTTCTCTTTATCACTTAAAATATGTGGTGTCACTATATCCTACACTAAAATGTGGTATTTTCTTTGGTTGTTGTATTAGGATAAATGACTAGCGCTACCACAAAGAGCCCCATGTCCAAGGCTTTCACATTCAAGGTTTACTCTTCGCTTCTGTCACTGGCCTCTGCTGCTCCATGCAGTCACTCAGGGACCCTCGCACCTTCCATCTAGTGCGCTCCTTTGGCTCTTCTGTATCCAGGCAGTCGATGGGGTCAGAAAGAGAACTTGGCAGATTGGGATCACGGGGTGATCACGGAGGCTGAGCCTGAAAGTGATATGCATCATTTTTTGCCCACAATCTATTGGCCATAACTCAGTTATATTGTCTCACCTAAGAAGGCTGAGAAGTTTCTAGGATGTCTCCTCTTCTAGAAAGAAGAGGAGAAACATGCACATAGCTGAGTAGTGGCAGTCTCTGCCATAGCCTTCGATAGATTTGTGGAAAAAAAAAAAAAAGGGGCAATTTTTTGGTAGATAGGAATGGTCTCACAGGGGAATTGTCACAAATTCCAAATCTATGTGCATTTAATTGGGGAAGCTATTGTGCTTTGGTGAAAAGAGTGTGGGATCTGGAATCAGAATACTTGCATTTGTATTTGTCCTAGCTCATCACTTATAAGCAACATGACATTGCATGAGACACAGTCTTTCTGAGCATCAGTTTCATTAACTGTCAAATAGATATGATACTAATATCTGCTTCACTTACTGCATAGGTTGTTTTCAGAGTCAGGTGAGATCAAAGGAAGAGTTTACTGTACTTTGTGAGATGATGGACAAATATAAGAAATATAAGTGCCTCCTCCTTCTCATTTTGGCCCAGTTTCCACTCTTACTGCCAGGATAATATGTTGCATATACCTAGCTATAAGACTGATGGAGATGCTAATGCCTCTGTCACAAGGAGACTGAATATCATTTTCAGTCCTCCCTCAGAGACTGAATATTTATTTTATCTCTCTCTCTCTCTCTCTCTCTCTCTCTCTCTCTCTATATATATATATATATATATATATAGGTAGGGTATCCCTAAACCAAAAATCTGAAATCCAAAATGCTTTAAAATCTAAAACTTCTTGAGTGCCAACATGATGCTCAAAGGAAATGTTCATTAGAGCATTTTGGATTTTGGATTTTTAGATTAGGGATGTTCAACTAAAAAAATCTGAAATCTGAAACATTTCTGGTCCCAAGCATTTTGGATAAGGGATACTCATGTTAGTCCCTGGATTTAGGGGAAAAAAACAAAATGGAAGAGTATTTCTTTCAAACCAGTGTTAAGAAAAAGAAAGCAAATTGTCAGCCTCCCTAGGTGTTGGCTAATGCCATCAGCCTTTAAAATTTAGTGTGAAGAATCTGTTCTTAAAACCACCTCCTTCCTTCTACAGAGGGAAGGCTTTTAGAACAGGTTGCTGCATATATGAGGAGTGTGGTCTTTTCAAATTAAAAAAAAAGAAGGATAGATATACTATCTTTAATTTTCCTTAAGTTGAGGTCATATAACAAGTAGTATATTAAATGGAGTAGAATTTTTTTTAATGAAGATATTTATGTTTTAAACATCTTTACCATGATTATTAATTATTGATATTTACATCTTATCTACAGCAAGCCAAAAAGGATTGATTGGTTTTTATCAATATAAATTATTTTATGGGCCTCTGGTCTCTGTCTTGGATATTGAAAGAACCTCTCTCCAAATGCATGCAACAGATACAGTTTAGAGATAATGAGGTCTTTTGGGTTTTTTTTCAGTAAATTTGTTTGTTTTCTTTTTCACAGTTTTCTCACTTCTTTGAAGCCCTCAACCCTTTGTGTTAGTGGAATTCATTTTCTTAGGAGAAAGCTAAAATTATTGATAAGAATTAGTCAATGGAGTTTATAAATTTATTTTTAAATGTCCTAAGAGAGACAATACTCTTGAAAACTAAGACTTTTACAGCAAGGGCCCGGACTCCAAAAGCTTAAGATGCTGGAATTTTCAGCACATAGAAACCACAGAATGGGAAGGAATAGTTCATGAGTATTTTTCTCCCCAGGGAAGATCTGATTTGAGCATCAGGCACCCAGGAGGAGAAATTGAGGTTAGAGGCTGGTGAGGAGCCAGAGAAAGTGCTTGGTGCCTTGCCCTCGCACCTGCCATGCCTTTGGGGAACCTAATGATTGGATAGGATGCATCTCGGGCCTTGTACCTTACTTCCTGATGAAGCATGAGAAAAAGAAAGCAATTATTATAGATAAGTCAACCATTCCAACATGGCTCTGCAGCAGCAAAGCATAAAAGACAACAGGAAGATCTAGGCAGACAAAGCCTAAAGCAGTACCCCAACAGGCCTGCAGCCCCAGGGGATGCCAGAAAGTCAAAAATTTCCCATCCCCCTGAGATGAATGTATGAGTGAAGTGGCCTTTTGCATTTATTGTTTTTTAACACATAAACTTCATAACTTCTATAAATGGGAATCATTGCATTCTAATTTTCCTTGCTCTTATTTAGATGTCAAATAGCCTGAAAGCCTCTGGAGTCATCTGTGTGATCTTCAAGACCAGCAACCTGAGAACAAAGAAGGAAGTGGATGTTTCAGCTTTGCATGCCATGGTGTAGGTCCCAAGGGTCAAAGAACCTGCTCCATTGGAAGCCTGTGTGGGTGGAGGCAGGGCTGCCTCAGCTGGTGCTCACCAGTAAGGCCCACTCAGCCCAGTCCTGTCTCAGTCAGCATCTGTTCTGATTGGTTGGTGTCTACATCTGACTGCTTTTGAGTATCACACCTCCTGATGACCTTGGCCTGATGCATATTGCCTGATGCCAGCAAGTTTCAAAAGCCTCTTCCCCTAACTTGGATCACCCCATAGGAATAAGTAAAAGAGAAAGGGAAAGAAGTATCCTGAAATGACTGGTGATTCCCTCCCAAGGAGGCTGGCATAAACCAAAAGTGACTACGTTTACCTTGCAATCAAGCTTAAGTTTTCTGCTATGAGTTTCTGAACTAATTTAAGTTCATTTACAGTGAATTAAAGAGAGCCTCATTTTGTCTTAACATGTAACAGTCATAACTGCTACGAATGTGAATCACTGCATTTGAGCTTTCACTTCTCATATCTAGGTGTCAAATTTACCCCAAAGCCTCTAACGCCATCAGGCATTTGCTAGGGAAGGTCTAAGGGGAAATGTGTTCTTCTGCAATTAAAAAAGAAGGGCTCATTGGGGGTGTGTTACCACAGTCGGGTCTGACCTACGAGCTGGCATGATAGAAATGTACCTTTCTACTCTTTAGGAATTGAGAAAAGCTGTCATGAAAACCCCACAACAGATAAGAAGCTAAATAATATGTCTTTCATATGAGTTAAAGCCAAGAGAACTTGATTTCGAATAGGAAAAATGGCAAATGGAAGAAGAGTAAAAACCAAAACAAAAAAACTAGAAAGGAAATGGACAGATGTTTATAGCTTAGCACAGAGTTAGTTAAAGGAGCTTAAATATTCTTCTTGGGAAGAGATTCATCAACATGTCTGGGAATGAATTTTTAAGTTTTAAGAAATAAATATTTTGAATCTATATAGTGAAAATAGCAGGTAAATTCAGAGGGATGTAAGGCATGGTCTTCACGGGAAAGTTACTTGCCCTTTAAAAAAATGTCTTCTCTGCCTGGACAGACGAGCGTGGGGTCATTGGGTATCTCTGGTTAGGGACCCAGAGACATGGATAATCAATCCAGAGAGATGTTCACCAGATAAAGGATGAGCACCCCGTACAGAAGCAGTGCGAACATTGTTAACATTGGAATGGGTGATTGAGGAGAAGGATGGAGTCTCCTTCTCAGGAAGTTATGGAAAACAGGAAACATTTTCATGGGTCAGTTTGGGTTTTAGACTACCTGAAGGTGAGAGGTCAGCTCTAGTGAGCCTCTTGGGTCAGTGCTTTACTAGATTATCTTTAAATATAAATTACTTGAAATTGAAAACAAATGTGGAATTTTTCACTTTGAATAATTGATAGCAAATGAGGTAAGAATGAATGGAGGCCATAGGGGAATATCACTGATGTGGGGCAAGGAAGATGGTCTCATTGGCCTCTGAAGGTCCACTTTGATTTTAAGAGTCAGTATATTTTCTGAACATTCCACTGGAAGATATTCCATTGGGTTGCTGCAAAGTACCACCAAGTGAATCTAGTAATGATGTTCGTCACAGCCTAGAAGTGTTCAGAGAATGTGCTGTACTAAAAGAGGGCTTGTGAAAGCTATTGTTCGTTCAGTACCTCTGGGTCTCAGGATGATTTTTCTAGTTCATATGGGATCAGGGCCATCTCTAGGCTATAAGGGCATGGGGGAAATATGTATATATATATATATGAGATATATATTAATATATATAAATATAAATAATATATATATATTTGCAGTTTCCTGCCTATATAAACAATTGGATTAAAAAACATAAAATTCCTGGACCCATGTGAGGTATAGTCATTCATCAATGAAGATTTGAAATAAAGAAGGGACACTTAAATATTTGTTTATTGTCCCGTTACTGCATGTGACGATTCTTCATGGTGTCCAGGCACTATCACTTCCTGTTCAGGTTTTTTATTGTCAAATGTACCATTCCTGGCTAACTTCTTATCTCCTACCATGGGAAAAAGGTGAGGAGTATGCTATTACTCACGGTGCTGTACCTCTTTGGAGCCCATTTGTATTGAGGCCATGTGGATAGATCTTGTGTCTTCAGGTCCTCAATAACCATTTATGTAGTGCTGGTCATATCCTTACTCATGGCACTTCATTCTCTGGTGATCACAAATGCAAGCCTTACTTTGAATATGCAGAAAAATAGAAGCAATAATTCATTTTCTGGTCATGTTAAATTTACTGTTTGGAATTTTATAGTACCAATATAGAATGACATGATTTTCAACCATCTCTTTTCTTGAATGTTTTGGGCTATAATCACTGCATTCCTAGTGATATCCTTCCATGGGCCCAGTGAGAAGAGTGGTCCCATTCACACAAAAAGACTACCTTGGGAACAAGCAATGTCACCACACTGGTAAGATGAGGGGACATCTATTGTAAAGACCCGTGGCCATTTGCATTGTGGAGCAACAGTTTCCAAAAGCCTTGAAGATGCGTGAGGCTGCCCCTGACCATCTGACATGTGGCAAGGAGACTAGAAGGGTTGGGTGGCCATCCTAGGACCAGCAGTGAGGGTTAGGGTCACACAGTGTGAAGGACATCTACTGCTGCCCCACCACCCTTGCGTTCTGTAGACTGGAGTCAGCACTGCCATCAGAACACTGACAGGCACACGAAAGGCAGGTTCAAGTCCAAGGTGGGCAGTGAACTAAGAACCCTGAATAATCCTATATCCAATGTGGGTGAGTCACCCAAAATCATCATGTCAGCACCACTCTGGTGGCCCAATCTTATGACATCTGCGGAAGAAACACCATCTGTGTGACCTGTTCACCAGGGCCTGATCACAGGCCCCAGACAACCACAGAGGTGTGAGAGAGCAGGGTTTCTTGGGGGCATCTAGTAAACCCCACATTGGGGGAGAGGGTTGGGGAGTGCCCTGAAAAGGCCACATGGGGGCCAGGCTCATGCAAGTCCCAGTATGGGGTGGGGGTGCCTGACCCTGATGGCATTGCTGGCCCTGGTAGATCCTAAGCAATTGTGGAAGACTTGGAAAAATTTGTACAAGTCCTCCAAAGTGCAAGTACCCTGAGTGTGGATGGGGGTGGGCCTAGGCCTGAGTCTAATAGTGATATTGTGTAAGGTGTTGCACTGTGTTTCAGGGACCATGTGTAGACACTCATACTGTTGACTTGGAGCTGGAGATACTTCAGCTTCACTTTGTAATGTCTACCAGAGTGAAGTGGTACAATTTCCGAAACGACAGCAGCTATGTATAGTTTGTTAGGGATGTGCGTGTATTCCCTGATGCACTTGTGTACATCTCCACAGTTTTACATAAATGCATATAAAATAATATAAACATATATAATATATAAATGATGTGATTTAATTTATATTATATATTTTATAAATGTTCATGTAAATATATAAATATATACTTATATTTTCACACCTATATCTCTTTCATTTGATAGAAGTGTGTAGCTTCATTCACTCATTTACTCTTTTTCATTCATGCAATTTATTTATTACAAAGCACCCATTTTCATGTTTTGGATCCAATAAATCAATTCAATATGTGAACTGATGACACTAAGGTGACACTAATCTTCATTTCTTCACTTCATTAGGGAGCTGGGTAGGTGTATTTGTACTGAATACTGGGTTCTCTTTATAACCATATTTTCTTTATGGTTGATACTTTTGTGTAATTTCAAAGATTTCTTATTAATTTGACTCTGTCTAGTCTGAATTTTCCTTTCAGTATGTAGAACTTCTTGTTATATTTTCAAGAGAATACTTTATAAAGAAAAATTATTCAGCAAATAAAGGAAATGAAAACCCCATGGATATTGTGTAAGAATAGAGTTGTACCATTACCAATGAAATATTCTTTCCTATAAACAAAATGAGGAACCAGACTAGGAAGCATTAAGTATACTTAAAATATGCTGAGGTCTTGGAAATTTTAACTATAAGAAGAATACCCATCATTGCATGCATTTCAGAGGTATGACTTTCTCATTCTCTGTATTCACTGGAATTTTGAGAAGTGGTACCAAGTATAGGCTTTGAGCTTTGTGACCTCTGAACTCAGTGGGAACATCAAGAGACACCTGGAGGTATCTTGTGGGTGTGGTGGCCACAGCTCAAGCATGAAGAGAGAGAGAACACAGGGTCAGGATGGGCTTCACAGTGAGGCAGCGGTGAAGATGGGCCCTGCGGGCTGGGGAGTGAAGTGCCGAATGTGGCAGAGGCTGCCCAGGTTCCCCTCAGGAGGAGACACACATTCCCCAGCTGAAGGGAGGGTGGGCTATTGACGGATTTCAGCTGTGGTCTCTCTGAGCCCTGCCCTTATCCAAAGCTAATGCACCATCCTTGGGGAAAGCCCACCTCCAGTGACCGGTCAATGGGTAGCACACAGAGTCGCTTGACACAATTTTTGGCAACCCTGAAGGGTCAACCCAGCTCCAGAGTTTTACGTGGTGTCAGCTGGGTTCTCAGTTGCAGACAAATCATGGTTCAACGTCTCCCTTTGCCCAATCCTGCTTTGCCCCATTGTCTGACCTCACAAGTGCTCCTGAAAGGATTCCCCAGTAAGCCTCCTGCATGCAAATCTCAGTGTCTCATTGTTTCCAGGACGCCTGGTTTAAGCCAGTGTCAGGCTTCCCAGGCAGAGAGTGACTTTGGGAAATAGGGAGACGTCCAGTTTGGCTCAGGTGTTGGGTGGAACATGGGAGCCACGTGAGGCAGAAGTGTGGAAAGGATTCACTGTGATAGACAAGGAGGCAGGGGTGGCGATGGGGAGGATTGACAATTTCAAGCCTGGGCAAAATAAGATGAAGGAGCAGCCTTAGGACCAGTTTAGGTCAAATTATCAAAATTTCCTTTCCAGTGTTTCAGGGACAATATTATAATAAGAAAAGTAACTAAAAGGAGTAGATTTATAATGTGCTGTCATTTCTAGATTCAAATCTCATCATCAGTGGGTTTGTCTTTTGTTTTTTGGGTTTTCTTTTAGAGAAGTAGAGATGAATCTTAGTAGATCATCCACATACAGTCTCCACGCGCATCTGCAGAATAGCTAGTAAGGGTTAAAGCTATCAGCTCTTCCCTTAGCAATACGTGTGCCTATTTGTGAAAAACCTACTGTGTACCAGACATTAAGTGTGTTATCTCTGAGCCTCACAACAACACTGAAAGGTAGTATTATTTTTGGGATAGGGAAACTGAGGCTTGTGTAGGATAAGGGACTTGCCTAGTGAGTTGGGGGTAGAGATGGGATTCAATCCCAGATTTCTTTAACTTGGAAGCTCCTGCTGTCCAAGTCAGATGAGTTGGTCCCATGAAGCCCATGATCTGGGCCTCGTGCTTGGTGCTCTGACTCATCAGGCCTAAGTGGTGACCAAGACATGTGCTTATTAACCCTCGCAAGTCATTTGTCCAAGAGACTGAAGAAGCCGTACGGTAGCTTAGCAATTGACCTGGATGACTGTTGCTCCTTCAACAACAATAATAATAATCATAAAAAACACTTCTATTTTTATAGCATGCAAAATTCTTTTATGTGTCATGTTGTTTGAGGTTCTCAACAGAGTGTGTGGTAAGAAAGAGGATTATCCTCATTCTACAGATGAAGGACTGAGGCTCGAACAAGTTAATGTGTTCATGTTCACTTGCCTGGAACGGAGCAGGACCAAGCCCTGAATTCTCGTGTCCCCTTTTGTGTTCAACGTTGCTTCCCTTAAGCCACATGCTTAAGCATCAGAGAGGGAATGAGACTCTAAGGAGAACGTGTCTCTTACTTTCTTTGACCTTGGTTGAACCAAAATGCTCTGTAAATACACTTGAGATCGTCTGTGAAAGATTCATCAGCCAAGAAATAAAAACGGCACGAAGTGATTAAAAATGAGGTTCGACTGTACTGTAACTTGCCGGGTAGACACCAGTACTCTGGCACCCTCATAATTGACTATAATTATCTCTAATCATCATTCTGTTCTGGTGGATGCTTTCTACTTCTATCAAAACCTGATCTTTTCCCCTCATGTCACCTGGAGGGCCCTTTTTCTAAACTCCCTAAGATTGTCATTTAAAGTCGATTGCCACGTCTCACCAGCAGAAGAGCCCGGGTTATCAAGACGAGCGCCTTCTTTTCTACATTGGGATTTTCTGTATCACTGTTGACCTGGCACTTTATACGTTTTAAGGGTTTTCTTTCCTTTTTTTTTTTTTTTTTTAACCTTCCTGATATTGTTAATATCTCACCAAACCAACAATGATTTCTAAGCGCTGTGGTTTTCTGTCATATGGCTTTGCGGTATACCTGGCATTTGCTCACACCACAGTCCCCATGATGAAGGAATCAAGGTGGGGGCTCTTCTCTGACTGGGAAAAGTGGGATATGCTGAGAGTGGCTGAGACGAGGGTGGGGAGCAGTGTAGGAAGAATGAGGAGGCGCCGCGTGGACGGGCGGCCTTCGTGAGGAAGCGCCCCCTCCGGGCTCAGTCAGGCATCAGGGCTTCTCTGTCGATAGAAACTTCCCCTTTTTTGCAGACTCTGTGAAAGTGAATTGTGTGTGAAGGAAAAATGACTTCACATGTTCCTTTGCTTTCCATGAAGTAAAAAATTGTGGTGGAAAATTTATAAGGAAATCCATTTGATTTCTCTATTTCTCTTGCTGTATGATTTTCAACATTACTCAACACTCGGACTGTCACGGCTAAGCGCGTCCTTATTTTCGGCATTTGTATTTCCCAACCACTTTATTTAGCAGCTTGCTAAATATAATGCCCCCCTCACCCTGAGTCTTTTTTTTAAACAGATGAAGGATGAAACAGGAAGTAGTGATGTAATTTCCCTGGATTCACATAGCAAGTTAATGACAGGCCAGGGCTGGATAAGAACTCGGAGCAGCTCTTTTCACAACTGCTCCAGGTCACAAATAGTCAGAGATGGACCACCTTTCCAGGAGGAAGAGTTTTTTTTATTTTTCTATTTTTTTATTTCAGGGTATTATGAGGGTACAAACATTTTGGTTACATGTTATGTCTTTGCCTCACCCAAGCGAGGGGTAGAGGCATGCCCTTCCCCTCTATAATGCTCACCGTGTCCTTTAGTTGTGGGTTTACCACCGCCCCCATTCCCCTAATCCCTGGAAGAGTTTATCAGAGGTTAGCTGTTTAGTGCTGCAGGGGTAGAAAAGCAAACCACAGCCAAGGACCAAACCCAACCTGCTGCCTATTATCCTATGGCTCATGAGCTAAGAATGGTTTTTGCATTTCTGCAAGATTAAAAATAAGGTCAAAAGAAGAATAATATTTCACGGCACAAGAAAATGATATAAAATTCTAATTTCAGTGTCCACAGATGCAGTTGTATTGGGAACACAGCCACACTCGTTCGTTTATGTCTGGTCTACGGCTGTCTCACCACGCTACAATGGAAGAGTTGAGTGGTTGCAACAGAAACTCACAAACCCTAGAATAGTTTATGACTTGTAAATTATACGGCCCACAAAGCCTAAAATATTTGCTATGGGGCCCTTTACAGAAAAAAGTTTGCTGACCCTACTGTAGAAGTTTCTGAGGGATGGGCATGGAATGAGCATTGGGTGGTTTGGGTTAGGTCTAGGGGCCAGTGTCTGACAGCGATGCGGGGCAGAAAAGGGCGGGCAATGAATGATGCCACGGCAAGATTCTAATTTTTCTCAGGGTGGGCCCCATTTGAGTCCTTAAGTACATGAGAGAACTCAACCCTCTTTTCTTTTTTTTAATTGTTTCTGAGTTTTTCAGTTATGGGAATGGAAAATGAGACTTAGAGAAATTTAGTGATTTCACGCAGCTGGTAAGGGATCTGCTTAGGACCCAGATCTTCTTTCTCAAATTTAGGGTGATTTCTGCAAGCCAGGGTAGGCAGAGAAGCCCTGTGTATTGCAGAAACCCTCTGTACTGAGAGAGAAGAGAAGGCTCACTCCGGGCGGGCTTCCCTCGTCTCTCCCTGACTGCACTGGCCTTGTGTGCCCTGCCTAGGAGTGCTAGCAGGCTGTGTATTCACATCTGATTTCAGCAACTGGAGGATGAGTCCTTTGAGTAGTGTTGCCAGATTTAGCAAATTAAAATACAGGACATTCAGTTAAATTTCAATTTCAGATAAACACAATTTTTTTTTAGTATATGTATGTTCCGTGTAGTATTTGAATCTATTTGCATAAGGCATACTTTAAAAAGTTGTATTAAAATTATTTGTTGCTCACCTGAAATTCAAAAAATTTTAAAGGCTTTCCAAAGAGCAGTTTAAGGTTCACAACAAAATGAGAGGAAGGAACACAGACATCCCATATACCCTTTGACCCCACGGATGCATTGCTTCTCCCATTATCAACGTCCCCCACCAGAGTTGTACATTTGTCACAACTGATGAACCTACATGGACACATAGTTTACCTTAGAGTCTTGGTGTTGCATATTCCATGGGTTTGGACAAACGTGTGATGATATGTATAACGTGTAATGTGTAATGACCATTATAGTGTCATACAAAGTAGTTTTGATGCCCTAAAAATCCTCTGTGCTCCACCTAATTCATCCTTCTCCTGCCCCCAACCCCTGGAAACCACTGATTGTTTCATGGTCTCTGCAGTTTTGCCCTTTCCAAGATGTCATGTAGTTGGAGTCAGGCAACATGTAGCCTTTTCACATTGGCTTCTCTCACTTAGTAATAACCATTCAAGTTTCTTTCACATCTTTTCATGGCTTGATAGCTCATTTTTTGAGGGCCAGATACTATTTCACTGTCTGGCGGTACCACAGATTACTTTACCTATTCACCCCCTTCAGTAGGAGAAGGACTCTTGATTGCTTCAAGTGTTGGCAATTATAAATAAAGCTGCTATAAACGTCCACGTGCAGGTTTTTGTGTGGACATAAGTTTTCAGTTCCTTTGAGTAAATACCAAGGAGCATGACTGCTGGATCATATGGTAAGAGTATGTTTAGTTTTGTAAGAAACTGACAAACTGTCTTCCAAAGTGGCTGTACCATTTTGCTTTCCCATTAGCAACAAACGAGAGTCTCTGTTGTTATGTCCTCCCCAGCATTTGGTGTTTCAGTGTTCTGGATTTTGGTCATTCTAATGGGTGTGTAGTGATATTTCATGTTTGCTTCTTTAATTTGCATTTCCCTGATGACATCCGATGTGAGCATCTTTCATATGCTTATTTGAAGTCCACATTTAACCGGGCATCCTGTATTTGATCTGACAGCCCTACCGTTGAGGGCAGAGATTGGATGGGGAACCTTATTTACCCTTTATTTACCTGCCTCTTTCCTCCCACATCACCATCACCCCCACACCCAGTCCCACGATGCCCAACACAGTGCCTTTCAAAGATACTTATGTACTAAGATTTAATGGAAAACAAACTCTTCCAGGCTAAGCACTAGCTCCTACCTAGCCAAGGAGACAGACATGTAAATAGATTCACTTTACTATATTCTGAAACTCGCTATCACGGCAGGATGACTCAAGAGCCATGGGAGTCTCAGGGAGAGAATCCTTTAGTCTGTGTGGCATAAATTGGAAAGGCTTCCCAGAGGATGAGATACCCAAGGTGGGTTTTGAAGTAGGAGTAGGAGTTAATCAAGGTCAGGGAGGAGAAATCAGGGAAAGGGAGCATCCTGTGCCATGTCGTAACTGCAGACAAGGGAACAGTGTGCCCAGGAATGGTGAGATGAGTTGTGTGATTGGTGCACAGGTGTCTGGGACGTAGCAGGCACTTGATAAATAGTGATTCAAAGATCAGCGTCCAAAGTTAAATTCTGCAGCTCCATAGAAGTGCCCCTGGAATCAAGACCACCTGTGATCCTTATTCTCAGTACTGTGACTCTAACTGCCAATTCTTTGGTCACTAAGCTGACAGCCTTTACAATCAAGCAGATGTTCCTGGTAAGTGCCTGTTTGCTTCAGCCTAATCCCATGATACAGTTGCCACATCCTTGTCTATGGCATGAAGGAAATCCCACAGTGAAGTCCAATATTGAGCTACTTTACTTGAACTGGTGGCGGGAGGAGACCGATGGCCTGCCTGGGCCTGAGGTTGGGCATTTCTTCCACCTTGAGGATCTAACTGGCCATAAGTGACTCTCTATGATTTAGAGAAGTCTGGTGTTAATCTCATGCCTGTTAAGACTAACCTCATTCATGGCTGTCTTTGGTCTTTTTCCAAACAACTCTAATAGATAATATTCACGGTATCTTCTATTTGTCTCCCAGATCCCTTCTCCACCCTTCTCCCTCTTGCGAGATATCTCAGGAGGCTGCCCTGTATGAACGTCCCGATGGACAACCTTGCCCTCACCTTGGAAGGTAGGAAGTGAGTGAAGTAGCGCTCTCCTTGCTGAGTCACTGTAAGTTGACTGTGTCCCTCTACAAAGAGCCACAGCTTCCATCAGGCACCTTCTCCGCATAGCCACCCCGTCGGGTTCCCATAGGTATTTCCTTCCTTGCTCCCCCTCCTGCTGTAGGCTTGAGGTAGTAATGGCTCCCACCCTTGCTTGCCCTGGGGTGTGCACTTTTCCTTCTTGTTTTTCCTAAACACAGTCCACACCTCGATGGGACCCTGACTGATACAGATGAGGTATTATGATGTTCATTTGCTTATTAACTCATATTCACAATACTAGAGGCAAGGTTGATTCAAAAACGTCTTGCATTTTGCTTTATCATACATTGTGAACAACAGGTGACAATCTATTATGTAAGGAAATGTATTGGCTTTGAAAATAAATTGTAATTTCAACTTAGTTAATATCTTTAGGGAGTCTCAGGTGGTAAACACAAAATTATTCACTGGAATTGCTATTTCTTTTGCAGGTGCAGATATATGGCAAAGAGCATGAGTTTCGATGTAAGAGATCTAGTTTTGAATCTGAGCTCTTTTAGTTCACCACCTTGTGGTTACGTATGAGATGAGTTACTTTACGTCTCTGGGCCTTATCTATAATATGAGAGTGACGATTCCTCCTCACAGGGTGGTTGTGAAGATTAAATGAGATAATGTTTATAAAGCACTTAGCTTGCGGCATGGTACGTAATAGGATTATTGAAAGCCTAAGTGATGCTTATAAATGCATCATTTTCATTGTGTCCAAGAATTAGCCTTGGAATCTAGAGCAACATCTTCCAGTAGAATTTTCTGAGGTGAAGGAACTATTCTATATTTGTGCTGTCCTACATGTGGCTATTGAACACTTGAAATATTTGTGTGTGAATTTTTTATTTTATTTAATTCTTATTAAATTTAAATAGCCACATATGTCTCATGGCTGCCATATTGGACAGTGCAGATCTAGAAAGTCAACATTAAAGACAACAAGTCATGCTGTAAGATCCCCAATGCCAATCGAACATGCAAACATGGAAGCCATCGGTAGGATAAAATCAGAAGTATCAAGGCAACCTATTCATGCTCTCTGAAATGACATGGTGTATGCAATACTCATATTTAAAAATGTTCTTTGTATTGGAAAACTAGATGGATTGAAGTTTACATAAATTACTACACATATACACACTTAAAGGGAATATTTTGGAAAAATTTGTTTTTAGCCAGATTATGTGGATAATTACTTCAATTTCTCCTTTTGCCTTGGTTCGCTATTAGCATGAAGGCTTCTCTGGCCCTTGACCTTCTGGAGTCCACAGCAGGTGTTGCTCACCAACATTGCACTCATTCCTACCGAAGCCAACGAGGCCTCCCAGTCCTCAACATTACACTGCAGTCAGCTATGGCCCATCGATTGGAATTGACATATGAGAGAAAAATAATTTACAACCTTAGATTTAGACACATTCTTTAAAGGGAGTACTTGGGTAGTCTGGGGGGAAAAAAGAAAAAAAAAAACAGGCTATGTAATAAAAAGGTAAATATATTTAGAATTATAGAGAAATCTAGCTAGAGAAGGCTCAAAGAGAGATCTTTTTTTTCTTGGGCATGAGTAACTCGAATACACACACATGTGCCACATCTGCTGTGTATCTTCGGGCCACTCCTCTAGATGCAGGTCCACTTTCCTGCACTCTGCTCTGTACCCTGGGGAGCTGACCATTGACTATGTTGCTGGGCCTCCTCGTGCTTGGCTTCAGGCTGGAACTGGCCAGTTAGAGGCACCAGCAAAAGATCCGGCTGGAAGATTAGAGTGAAATTAGGGTACTTATTCCCCTGACTCCCTTCCTGTGGGGACAGTATTGACCGTCTGGGTCCCAGTACTGTGAGTCTTAGTTCTTTTCTCCGGTAGGGACCCTCTCCTCACAATTCTCTCTCCTTGGAAACAGCTCCTTCCTCTTGCCTCTTTAGGCCTAGAGATAGTGAAGGGCGTGCCGCTGTTGCTAACCCCAAATGCTACACGATATTTCTGGTGGTTTCCCTACACCCTGACCACTTCTCTGAAAAGAGTTGCTTTATTCTAAACTCTTCTCACATTACACAATTTGTGTGTGCCGTTATTGCCTGCTGAGACCCCATCTGATATATCCATGAAATGCTATCTGGATGCCCTCTTTCTGGGCCTTTCTTCCTAGGGGCAACCGCTACAGAGATAATTTAGGACATTGCTTTTTAAAGCAGTGGTTTAATCTCACTGTCTTACCAGACACCAACTCAAATCCCTCCAGGATGAGTCATTCTATTTGTGTGGGTGGGGTTAGTAAACTCCCCGAAGTGTAAGAAAGATTGCCTTGATAATGGTGACAGAGAATTTTCTCAAAAGTCCAAGTGCCTAGCCTCAAATAAAATAAACAACAAAAAAATAAATGGTCTATGCATTTAGATGTCTTGGGCAGTGACCCACTGCTCAGCCCATCCTTTCTGGGCAGGATGTGGTTAGAGTACTATACATGGGTAAGAAATTTCCCCTCAGAGCCTCTTCGTCCTGTAGCTTGGTAAGGATGAGCAATTCCAAGTGATACATGGACATTGAGGCATTATGTATGTAGAATTAGTAGAACAGTTTTGGTGAAGAATCAAGATAGCACATTAATTTTTTTTTTTGCCCCAAAGATTGTTAAAAATGGCTCTTGGCAGGACACACTTCCTTTATGTGGGGCATAAGCAGAGAAGGACTAGCTTTCTATGGCGTGCAGTGATAGACGGTGACCTACCTGGACGGTTGCCTATTGAGTGTAATGCTTGCAAAAGTGCTAAAAGCCCCACCTCCCCCAAACCCGGAAATACCTTTCTTCCCAGAAGTTCTGTCATAATTCCAGAAATTCCCATCATTAACATGAGACCTGAACAGTATTACAGAAATCCTTGGTAGGATTAAGTACATATGGTTTAACCACCTGGTTTCATGGGCAGGGAGATGGGGAAATTGGAGTCCTGATTGGGAAGGAGGTACAAAGAGGTGTGAAACACACAGAATCACTTACGAATGCCGACCTGTTAAAGACAACACAGTGGTGTGGATAAGTGAATGTTGAAGTTACTGCCTGAGCGTGCCTGTGTGTGATTAACACTGTCCTCAAAGATGAACTTTGCAGAAACATGACACTATAGTCTATGTAAAATGTTCAGGTCAAAGCTTAACAAAAATATTTCCTTTCCTGCTTCATTTATAATGTGGCTGAAAGCCTTTGCAGCTAGGAGTTGCAGAAGGATACCTAAGGGTGTGTCTGATCTTGAAGAATTAAACCATTATGGATAAACCAGGAGCCAGAGTGTCAATCATCTGTCAGGCTGACTGACACAGTCTCAATGAATGAGAATGACATCACTGATTGGGCTTGAGTGCTGGGGTTTGGAGTGGGGGGAGGTGACACATGTATCTCATATTTGCCAGGCCTACCGAGGGGACTTTTTTTGCTTTAGTCCATAATAGTATGTAATTTCCAAGTGTTCAGGGGCCCCAGACAGGCTTCAGGAATCCCTAATACTGCCTTCCTTCGAGTTACCTGTCACTGGATGTACTTTCAAGGAGTAAATGCATGAAACCTTCCATTTCCTCCTATGCTTGTGTTTATAATTTCGGTAGGATGCCAGTCAATAGTTTGGGGATCTAGGCTGAGGTCCCATCGGCCAAGAGGCGTGGCTTCCAAAGGAGTGGCTGGTCGGGATCACAGCTTCATGTGCTTGTTTGCTCATTCGTGCCTCCTCTGACAGAGGCCCGAGGAGCCATCTCCTGCCTCTTCCTCTCTCCCTCTCTTCCAGGCACTGCCTACTGTCTGGTCCTCTGTCCTGCCAGCACCTTTCCACCTCAGCCCTTTTGCCAGGTGTGTTCTCCCCACAGAGCTCCACATGGCTTTCTCCATTATTTGTTCAGATGTCCTCCAATGTCACCTTCTTCCTTGAACCCCATGTTTGGAGTGATGGCCCCTGCCCAGGTCACTCCCTAGTCTCTAACGTTCCTTTATTTTTTCTCCACGGTGCCGCTCATTACGACTAGAGATTATGTTAAATAGCTCTTTATCTATCTGCAGATTTTCTGCCCTCCCTGCTAGAATGCAAGTGTTTGAGAGCAGGGACGTTTCCTGTTTATTGCTGCATCCCAAAGCCCAGCAGAGTGCCTGGAACACAGCAGGTGTTAGGAAATGTTTGTTGAAGGACTGAATGGACTAGCAGGGGTTAGGGGTCTTCTCTAAGTCACGGGGTTGCCAGTCAATACCTGTGGTGGTTCAAGAGAGTGACGTTTATGGAGACGAGGCAAGAAGCCACAGCAAGAAGTTTGGTAAGGCCTGGTAGTCAGGGATGCCCCAGGAGCCACAAATCAGGGGAGCAGTCAGAAAGCACAGAGGGTTTCCAGGAAATTGTGGGTCAATGTCAGAATCCAAGTGAGTGATTGTGACAGCAGACATGAGTTCCTAGCACAAAAACCTTCACGTGGAGGCATTTTCTCAGATGGAAAGCATTCTAAATGCTTATTGCTGGAACAAAGGCCACAATGAGGCCTGAGTAGCTTAGCAGTTGAGCTCAATTCAGAGATGGTAAACTGGTTAATCCAGTGAGGTTGGAGATAAAGGCCAAACTGCTAGGAAGACATTAATTCTGCAAAGTCTGGGGGAAGACCCCTGCCTTCCAAAACCAGTTTCCAACTCACTATAACCTCCCCTTGCAGACCACACCCCGACCAGACACCTAGCCTCCCACCGCCCTCCAATAAACCAGTTTTTCAGGGAAGAAGTCGTGGTGCTGACAACCCCCCAGAGACCAATGAGTTCTAAGGCCCACTCACTTCTCATGTTGGGGAACTCCGCCCAGCAGCAAGGGGCTCTGTGCTAGCTGGGAATCCCCACTGCAGCAGCAATCTTTGAGCTGCAAAATATTTTTCAGATTTAGCACACAGCCTTGCAAGGAGGAAGAGTTGCTGTTGCTTCTGATGAGAAACAAAGCCAGTGATGCTGAAACGTCTGGGAAATGGGGAGATTATTTCTAGAGGTTGAAAGCAAATGTCCAAGCTGGAAGTGCTTCTGGCACTGACCTTTGTGTGCCAGCTCTCCTGCCCCCAACTCTATTTGTACACTCGTAGGATCTGTGTAGGAGGAAGTACTTTGCTGTGTATTCACAACTCAGCCCATCGTTTGAGGGTAAGAAGAAAAGAAGCTTGGCATGGCTTTCAGAGGAAGTAAGGTGAAGATTCTTCTCTCTCAAACAACTAAATAAACCACTTAGACCTTTCATGACTCAGAAACCACAGACCCCACAGCTAACATGCGTCTATTCATTCTTGTCTACAAATATTGATCGAGAGCCTATTGTGTGACTAACACAGTGCTTGGGTTGAGAACGTAATGGTAAAATAAGATTCACTCTCTCCCCTCAAAAGTAGATAATCTCACTCATGCGTGGTTCATTCTACATCATGGAGGGCAGCAAAATCTGGTAGCAAGGAACATAAACTGAGTTTTGCCACTAACCAGCTATGTGACCTTGGGCAAGTCACTTTGCTTCTCTGAGGTTTATCTGTATGTCAGGGAAATTACCCATGTTATAGGATTTAATAAAGTAGTGTTTATTATCAAGTGTTTATCCCATGTGTCAATAAATGTTAGCTGTGATTCTGGTTATGATTTATGATAAGAGAATACTATGGGACACATTTATATATTGAAATGTTCTATTTCTGGGCAAATATATCTATGTTCAGGGCCAAGCCTAGAAAAAGTTTGAATGATTATAGATGCCATTTTTTACTTCTCTACCTAAGTCTCTCTTCCTTTCCTGGAGCCCTGTCTGGGTGTCCCTCTGATTTTCTCTGTCAAAGCTGCTCTCAGCAGATTGACAGATTGGAGGGCATCCAAACAAAGTATGCACCTCACATTGTCATTGATTTAGAGCGTTGCCCTTCTTGGAGGTATTCACGTCTCACCCAAAGAGTGGTGTAATATCAGGTTATCAGTAAAACTGCCTTTTCTGAAAGTAGTTAAAGAGTTTGGTCTTTGCACAGGGAGAGACAAATAGAGATGCAATAGTCCCAGAGACAGACCCATGAATACACGGGGACTTGGTTCATAACAGAGATGGCAATACAAATCTGCAGAGAAAGGAAGAACTATTCAAGGGATAATTGGCTATGGAAAAAAAGAAATATTCCTATGTCATGCTATATATCTAAATAAATTCCAGATGGAATTAAGACCTGAATATGAAAAGGAAAGTTTAAAATGTTGAGAAGCAAACATAGGGAGTTTTAAACACAGGGAGCTATTTCTCAAAAGGCATACACCAAAAGGAAGAGGCTTATAAATGATTATATTGGAATATTGCACTTCCATACCAACAAAGTTGCAATGGACAAAGTTAAAATATAATCTGCAGACTGAAAGAAGATACTTATAAGGTCCATGGTGAAAAAAGTATTCATAATAAATTTTTTTTTTAGCTTCGTACAAATCAATAGGAAAAGATAATCCAAGAAAAATGGACAAACGACCTGAACTGGACAGTCACAGAAAAGGAAAGAAACTCAATCTCACTAATATCAAGGTAAATCCAAATTAAAACTATAGTGTGGTATGATTTTTATATTCTTGAGGCTGGCAAAGATGATAATATCTGATAAAACCCAGTTTTGGTAAGGATATGGGGCAACAAACATTTTCATACATTGCTGGTGGGAGTGTAAATTGGTAAGACGATGCTAGAGAGTAAATTGGCAGTATCTGTGAAAGTTGAAGATGTATTAATATATATCTTAAGAACCAGCAATTCTACTTCTAGATATGTAACCTAGAAAATCTCTTGCATGTGTGTGCAAAGTGACAGGCACAAAAATGTTCATTGCATCATTGTCCGTAAAGGTAAAAAACTGGAAACAATTTAAATGCCCATTAATGAAAGGATGGACAGATAAATTGTGAATTAGTAATATAATGCAATACTCTACAGCAGTTAAAATAAATGAGATAGAGCCACATGTACCAATATAATAACATTGGAATAGAGACAGCAAACTATAGACGCATCTGAATTATACCGTTTAGATAAAAATTTTAAAACTTTTTATTGTTAATATACATTTATTATATATTCATTTATTATAAATTATATGTGTATATGTGATATATGTTGCTTATATATATTTATTATATAGCTACAACAAAATCACATATTTTTTAAAAACACATATATGTTGTTTATGTAAAACACATAGTGCATGTGTCACAAACAAGCATGTGCTGGGCAACACCCACCTGAGGACAACCTGGAGATGGAGGAGAGGGATGGGGATGGCAATAGCTTGGTGTGGGGGGCCTTGAAAAAGATTTGAACCAAATATGAAAAATGTTGTTGTTAAATCTAGGTGGTTGATGGTATATACACTGATGTTTATATTTTCTGTATGTTTGATGTTTTAAAATAAATAAAGAGAAAAGAACTGCTTCCCTTTCTTGCTTATGGCTTTTCAGATTAATTCTCCAGTTGGATAGTAGCCATGGGGCCTATGCATTCCCTCCTGTCCTTCGTGAATTTACAGTGCATAGTTTGACTCTGTGTCATGTTCTCCTCTTCGCTGGAGACCGGGCTTGTCTGGGGCAGCAATGCCAGGTGTGGACATGTAGTCCCTTAACTTCACAAAGATGCTGGCCAAGGGATGCGGGCCCGAAATGCAGTCCATGCTCTGCCCCCCAAGCTACACCCCATGGCATAGCCTGCATCTCTTGCATGGCTGCATCCAACCAGAGTTAGCACCTTTTACTAATTTGGGTGCTGGGGAGGAGCCTGTTTCTAATCTGATCATGTAGCAAGGATGCCTTTTTCTGTTTGCACAAAGGCAGAGTCCAGAGTAAAAGCAGACTCATCTAGACTAAAGCCATGCTGAGAGTTTCCTAGCCCTACTGGGGTAGGAATTAACCAACTAGTTAATAATAAGGTTGAAAACATGCTTGCTCTGCCTGAGACAGCCAGAGAGGGGATAGATAGAAGAGGATCCAACTTGTTCACTAGTCTCTATCTCAGTTCTTTCATCTAGTCACCAGCTTTGAACATTCCCTAAGTCAGCGGCACATGGGAGTGAACCAAGGTCCCACTGCCCGCCCCCTTCTTAGCCAAGGGGCAATCATGTGAAGACCACCCATGAATTCTTTTATAAATTCTTGGGCATTTTCTGTTGGTTTTGAATGGAAAAATGTGATTGACATATGATGAATTCATTAGTCCTTATCTGGAAAAGCAAACTTACGTGTCTGGCAGCAGCTGTTTGAGGTAAGTAGTTTTGACTTAATTTATTTCACTTGGTGTATTTATCCAGCATCTGCTTTGGATTAGGTACTGTGTAGATCAGAGGATAAGGTCATCCTCAGGAAGCTAATAAATCAGTGTACTTAGGGACATAGCAAGTCTACATATTCATTCCCTGGCTTAGGACAATGACACTGATCACCTACATGTTTCATATGTATCCCTGGAGCATCAGGAGACAGATGAAAAATGAACCAGTTAGTGCAAAGTAAACAGATATTTATATTCTGTGCCCAAAAAGCTGCAATAAATCCTTTAATAAATTTGTATTTCTACTGCCTTGAAGATGATACTTATTAGCTCGATATGTTATAATTGGTTCTTTCTCTCTAGTATAAAGATATAGCTATAACTTAAGTTATAGTCCAGAATGTATAAAATGTCAGATTCATTCACCATACAGTTTTCCTTCTAACCAATCATCCAAGAGGCATCTGATGAGTGCCTGCCGTGTGGTAGGTGCTAGGAATAGAAGATCAAGTAATAAATTGTTTCTTCTTTCAGGGAAACCAGACACTCAGATATTTGCACTCCAGTGTTTAAGGGCAGTAAGAGAAGGGAACCCGGGAGGCTGCAGGATGTCTAACTCAGCAGCTGGTGAGGGTATGTGTTTGGGTCAGGGAAGGCTTCCTGGAGGAGGTGATGTCTGAGCTAGATTTGAAAGACCGAGCAGGGTCTGCCGTGGGAAAGGGCATTTCAGAGAGAGGAGGCAGCCTGATCAAATGTACTTAAGTAGCATCAGTTGTTTTTTGTCTACCCAGTGGCCATTTTTCCTTTTTATGGCCAAACTGTTGGGGAACTCCCCTCCTCTGTTCAGAGCCGACTTGGTAGAATTGTTAATCCAAGTGCCTGAGATCCAAGCCCCAGGCAGCTGAAGGGCCAGAGGCAGCTCAGCCCGCCTAGGCCCGTGGGCTCTCTCTCTAGCAATTCGACTCTTCAGCCTAGTTCTTACAGGGAGGGGATGGTTGTGCAGAGCCCTGAAAGGATGGTTCATAGGTGCTGCTGCCTGAATCCCAAACCTGCTCTGGTTCTCAACTTTTCCATGCCTGATTCTTTAGTTTTTCCATCAATTCTGTGAGCTATCTTATAGCCTTTCAACAAATTCTTTTTTTCTTTTTACCCAGAATCAGTGTCTACAGCTTGCAACTAAAAGCCCTGATATAAGGAAAAAAAAAATTAATGGTGGAAATTACAAGTCTAGGAAGTCTACTCTTTAATTTATCTGGCAGAACTTTTTAAGGAAAAATTTCAAGCCCTTCAGAGGTTTTACTAAAATAGAAAGAAAAAGAGAGAGAAAGAAAGGAAGGAAGGAAGGAAGGAAAGAAAGAAAAAGAAAGAAAGAAAAAAGAAAGAAAGAGGGAAGGAAGAAAAAAATTTCCCCATCATGTTGTGACCAAGCATCTCCCCAGGTAGAAGTATGATGGGAAGTTTCATTTCTGGGGCTGCTGGGTTTGCAGGGAAGACTGATGGACCCCATTGGCATCATTTAAACCTCTGTCACTGGTTGGTCTCTGTCTCTCCTACAGAACAGTCGTTACATGCAGTGTGCAGGAGAAAAGAAACATATGATGCTGCTTCACACAGAACTGAGTGGGGAACCCTCCAGGGAATCCTCCAGAGGCCATTCTGTATCCAGAGACAATTTACCTGGTTCCCCTAGGGCAGAAATAGAGGTAACAAAGAGCCAAGGACAGACTTTGAGCCTGTTGCTAGCTGAGCGTCTTAGCTTCCAGCCCACAAGCCCAAGGTCTATTATTGAAATGAAGGCAATTAAAAGCTCTGACTTTTTCATTGTATTGTAATTACAGCAACATCTCTGGTACAAATTATGACTCATTTACTCTTCAAGGCAATTAGCATCTGGGCCACCACCAAGGAAACTCTTTTTAGGCTGCAAAGTCACATCACTTGGTGCCCACGGAACACCGGAGACTCTAGCTTTGGAAGAAGGAGGATTTGCTCAGTGCTGGAGTTGGGGGGAGGTTCCCTTCTCCAAAGGTGTGGCATTTCATTGAAAGTACCTGGGCTCTAATACCCCCTGGGATGATCTTGGTAGTTACATGTTTTTATTGTGATTTTCATTATTATGCATATTACTGTTATCAGAATTGACCTGCAAAATGATCATTGTAGTTTTGCCTGCAGGAAATTTCAGTGAAATTGTTCATAAGGTGCTTGCCTTATGAATTTAAGTGAAAGTGTTCTGATTTCTTTTTAATTTCTCTATTGGAGGCAGCCAAAGGCTTTTTTTTTTTTTTTTTTTTGTGGATGCTATTGTCTGAATGTTTGTGTCTCTTCAGAATTTACCTGTTGAAACCCTAACTCCCAAGGTGATGGTGTTAGGAGATGGGGCCTTTGGGAGTTGATTAGGTCATGAGGGTGGTGCCCTCATGTTTGGGATTAGTGCCTTTATAAAAGAGATCCCAAAGATCTAGCTAGCCCCTTCCACTCTGTGAGGACACAAGCAGAAGGTGTCATCTATGAATCAGAAAGCAGGCCCTCACCAGACACCACATCTGTTGGTGCCCTGATCTCAGACTCTCTGGTCTCCAGAACTGTGAGAAATAAATTTCTGTTGTT
>RJWJ010008776.1:0-52393 GCA_004363605.1 Indri indri
TGCAATCTTTTTAAAAAGACACATTTTTCTTGATTTTTTGTGAGCTCATTCTCTTGTTTTTCTTACATATCTGAATATGCCTTCTTAGTCTTCTTTAGCATTTCTTCCTCCACCTCTCCATGCCCCTAAATGTTTATGATTTTAGGGGTTTTCCCCCTTAAGTTCTCTTTCCAGCTCTCTTTCTCTCTCTCTTCTCCTCTCCCTCCCTTTCTCCATCCCTCCCTCCTTCGCTCATTCTAATCCTAGAGGATGTTAGTTACTCCCATGGTTTTAGATACAGTGTATGAAGGTGACTCCCACATTACTATCTCCAACTCAATATTCTTTTATTGGATTCCAGATATGTAAATCTTTCTAGATACGGGTATATTCTTTGTTTGTTTTCCTCACAGGGTATTCAAACATGCCCTAAATTAAATTTATTATCTTCTCCCTAAAACCTCTTCATTCATCAGTATTCTCCATTTTAAGAATTGTACCAGTATTTGTCCATTTACTTAAACCTCAAATGATGACTATTTTCATTCATTTGTCCCCTTACCTTCCAATAACCAGGTCTTATTGATTTTGTCTCTTGGTGGGACTATGGCAACCTACCTGCTAATTTTTCTCTCTACATCTATTCTTACACTTATTCTAATACAATCTCTACCCCATATCAATAATGATTTTTTTACATGCAAATTGAATCATGTGAGCTTGTACTCAAAATCCTTAATTAAACTGTCAGCTCAATACTTTTAACATATGTAAACTAGGAAACACCTGCCAACTCCTGCCCTGTTGAACCTAGGGATCGTACCTCCATTCTATTCCCTCTGGGAATCCAAAGATTCCACGATTTTTGAAAATTTTCCAAGTTGGAAGATGAATGTATACTGTTAGAGTCAACTGGGTTCCAGGTTCTAGCTCTGACAGGGGCTATCAACTTTTTACTTCAGGTCACCAAGATTAAAAATTAAGCCATTAATTAATTTCTACCGAGCATTGTGTTTCCCCACTGCAGGACCTGTAGTTGAGCGTGAGAGTGTATATGTGTGTGTGTGTGTGTGTGTGTGTGTGTGTGTGAGAGAGAGAGAGAGAGAGAGAGAGAGAGAGAGAGAGAGAGAGAGAGAGAGAGAGAGAGAGAGAGAGAGAGAGAGAGAGAGAGAGAGAGGGAGGGAGGGAGGGAGAGAGAGAGAGGGAGACAGGAAGATTCTCATGAGTAAGTCTGAGAAGCGGTACTGATGCAGATCAAGATTTACATTGCAGCAACTCAAATCAATTAAAGCTGTGTATTAGGCTTCTGAATTATCAAAAGTTGTCTCTTCGCTTTACACCTGAGGTTCTCATGATCCCTTGGTCCCTATAGTACTCAGCATTTTATTGTTTGGTTGATTCCAATAACAGATATTTTTGCGTCCCCTGCCACATTTCCTCACGGCACTGGATTTCACGTGGGAAAGATGGACAGTTTTGTGCATCTTGTCAAGATTTCACCTTTTCTGCCTTCGGACTTTCTCTAGCACCTTGGGAGACTGCTCAGCCTGTGTGCTGAAGCAGGCAAAAGTGTGGCACGTTAACACCACAGAGAGAAGGTTTTAACAGAGACTATCTGAGGCAGATTCTTCGAGGTTTCTCAGAGGACCCCAGCAGGGTAGAACATGATTGCCCACCACAGCTACCAGGTCAATAACACTCCCTTTATTGGCTTTTCTTCCTTTCCTGTCTTACCTTCCTGACATCACTACTCTGCTTCCTGGTCACCTCCCAAATAAACTCCCATGTCCAAGAGGCTGTCAAGAGCTCTGCTTTTGGGAAATGCAAATTAAGAAAGGTTCTTTCTCCCTTGGTTCTTTATACCTTTCTTCTCATCTTTGACACTTGCCACCAGAAGGAAAAAAGAAAGAACAATAACTCAACTTTCTGCCTCTCTCAGGTGGAGCAGAACTGTGATCACCTCTGACATCAGTGACTCCATCTTCATACCAAGTGGTTAATCGAGGGTCTTCTCTGAATAAAGACGTTTTGTTTGTTTTGTCTCCAGAGGACACTTTGTTGCTAGTTAAGTGATGTATTATTCACCTCGCTATATATCATTGAAAAGACAGTTTGTCATAGTGCTTTGCCTTCCTTTTTAGATTCATCAAAACTGCCTCATTCCTGTATTTTTTCTACTCCAGCCAGACGTGCAGCTCCTTCAATGTGTGGTTACTTGTCAGATTCTGTTGCAGATGCTTGCAACTTCTTGCTTATTTAATTTCTACATATTCTTCATATCTTGGCTTAAATGTCACTTCCTCAGGAAATTATTTATTGACCTCCTTACCATATGCTTTCATATTATATGACCTTTCATAACCCTTATCCTATTTTTAATTATTTCTTTCATGCTGGAAAATAATTCCATGAGGAAAAGCTTGTGTGTACTCTAGCTCCCAGTGCCTGTTACAGAGCAGCCATCCAGTAAACACTGTTGAATGGTAATGGATTAATCAGTTTGAATTGAATTGAAAGAGACAGGATTAACCTTATGAAGAGGTTTGATAGTTCCAAAGATGGTTTTTACTTCATAGTTTCAGGTGAAGTTTTTAAAAGTTACATTCCAAAGAAAATTATTAAAATAATGAAATGGAAAAGTGGTGATGTTTGCAAAAGTAAGTAAGCAAACCGAATTTTGTTAGCAGAAGCAGGGTGAAGGATGTTGCTAGGAGATTGCCAAATAGTAACAGTTCTCTGCTCCAAGTGAAATCCTTATTTCTGAATGCAGGAAGACCTGTTTCTCTTTTAATTGCTAGCTTTTTTCCCCATCTCTCTTTGTTTTGACCAGTAGTTTCTTATAACTTAAAAGCTATGGGACCCCTGAAACAATCATCCCAAGTTACAGGACCCTTGTGATAGCAGTTACCTAAGAGGTCAGATAGAAAAGAGAGAAAATAGAGAGTCTTCATAGTATTTAAGGTTCAGTGAATCTAATTTAACTTCCTAAGTAATTTTTCTATGCTTCTACTAGTCTTACTGTAATAGCTAGAATGGTCCTCAAGGAAAACTATGCTTTGCACAAATTATTCTGGGGATTTGGATACTGCAGCAAATAGCTGAGATGAAAGAACACAAACTAGAGCATTCGTTTCCTTCTGGCTTATAATGAGTGGGCAGTCATCATAAATAACATCCATTTCATTTAACCAAATATCTCTTTCATCTAACACAGTATATTAATTGCTATTGATACTTTGGACTTTGCCAGCAACTTCTAAGCATTAACATCACACAGTTCAAAACATTTCCATTTCAATTCTTCAAGGTTATTAGCTTGATTAAGTTTCATTTGTACACCTTGCATTCTTCAAAATAATATTTAACTTCTTGTTAATGATAAATTGAGCATTGAAAAACGACCTAAATGAATGTAGAAATAACAAGAAACTGTCATCCTAAAAAGCAGCTAAAGAAGTACGGTATTGGTGCACCAGAAACTGTTAAAATGAGGACGATGCATGTGAGGTACACTGCAGGAGAGGCAGGAGTGGAAGAAGGGTCTTCTAGCTAGTGACATAACACATGAAGAGTGTCTTGGGATGGGCACAAAAATGTCCATCACTATTTTTAAAGATTCTGCCAGAAATGAGATTGGGGGAATTGGGTGGTAGCAGGAGGTAAAAATGGTGTCAAAAGAAGACTCATGCATATGATCCAGTGGAGAAGGATGAGAAAGATGATACAAGAAAGAAAGAGGGAAATAATGGAAGAAATATTTTTGGCAGGGAAAAAGGGTATATGATCTATGTTCTATGGAAGAGTTGGTCTTTGGCTTGTGGGCAGGCCATTCATTGCACATGGGAAAACTGAGCATATAGCTTCAGGGGCCAACAGCGTAGTAGTCATGGTTGAAGCTTAAGGAGGGTCTTTTCTCATTTTAATGTTCAGAAAATGAGAAGAGAAAAAACGTTGGGTGTTTGAGAAAGAAGTGGTATGAGGTAACTGAGTATAAGAGTGGGAAAGCAAGAAAAAGTTAGAAAATGTTACAGAAAGTTAAAATGATGAATAAGACATATACAAACATATTGAAAGATAAATAGAACTCAAAATATAAAATTAGGTGAATAAAGCAAGGTGTACAATCATATAGAGAGTATCCTAGCATTTATGTAAATTTAAAATATTTATCCATGTTTATAGAAAGATGCATATGTATGTAAAGTTTGCCAATCTGCACAAAGACACACCTATGTGTTGGCAGTGGTTGACTGAGTAGAGAGTGCAGGGGACTTGCAGGTGCAGAGAGAGTGGAGGCTAAGGTGAGTGGCTAAAGGGCTTACCTCATGTAAAAAAATAATTGTTTTATTTCTTTAAAAAAAGTTTTCAACAAAAATGGCAAAGCTGAATAGCTATTAATTCAGAACAATGGTAGAGAGAGAAGTACTGAGATAGAATCTATTTTATGTGTATTTGTTATTTATATAATATGTACACCCTTAGTAAACTCTAAAAGCCAAAATAATACAGATTACATCTTCTTGGAAAAATCTAAATAAAATATTAAAAGAATTACCCTGCTAGAAATGGCAACGTAAAAATCCAACCACTCGGAAACTTGTAAATACTTCTTTGACAAAAACGAGATGAAACAGCACAATTCTTGAAGAAAGGGGGAAAACTAATTGTGAATTATAAACTGAAAAATCATGTTAATGGGTACAACTTCAGGTTAAAATATTTGTAAATAGAGCTATAACTGCACATAAAAACATACTAGTGGCTTTATCTTATTTTCTTTTTAAATAAGGAAAAAAGGGACAAGAAAGTAAATAATGAAGGAACAGAGGTAATACAGGGATAAGGCAGAAAAGGACGTTTGAGAGAGCCTAAGTGCAGCCATTTTGGCTGATACCAGACCCTAGCCTCCCTGAACAGGGAAGTTGCCAGCAAGTTGCTGGCCCACGACCACCCAAGGATGGATGGATTACTAAGCCAGATGCCTTACAAATCGTTTGCACTTACCTTTCTGTGACTGCAGTTTATGATAAACCTATATGGCCTGACCTCAAGACAGTGCTGGTCACATGCAGCTGTTTCCTAACAGGGTTTTTGGACACATAGAAATGTCACCATTGCCCTATAAGGTGTCCCTCTCCTGTTCAGGAAAGGACCCCTACTCTGTCAGTGGAGTAGGATCTGTTGTCTGTCTGTCTCTCAATAAAGTTTCTGTTGCTAATTGGCTTGTTCTCCAGTTTTTTCCAGTGCACAGCCAAGAACCCACTTTGTGAGTTCAGGGAGCCTTCCTCCCTTCATTGGGACATACCTTGTACCATAGGGAGCAACAAAAGAAAAAAAAAAAAAAAGAAAGGTGGAAGGAAAGACTGGCTTTTTATCTCAGCTTAGAAAACAATGAACAATAAAAGAACCCCAAGGATGCAGGTAAATGTGCTATTATCTGCAACAATTACAACTTGATAGAGTAGAAACACAGAAAGTTTCCATAAGTAATATACATTTCAAGATTTATTGCAGCAACATATTAATAAAAATTGACAAATAAAATACTTAAATTATGAATGTTAGAAATGAGACATTACATTACTCTGACATTTGTGCTGCATGTCTGTGAGAATTTTTGTCTGTTTCATTTGCTATTATATATCCAGACCTCAGATCGATACTGGCAGAAAATAGGTCTTAATATATCTTTGTTGGATCATTATGGATCAGATGTTTAAACATATAAGAGAAAACTAATGTCATTTCTTTACTAATACCTATTACAATCTAGATGCAAAATGTAACATACTAGGAAAATACAAATTATCAAAAGATATGGAAGCATAAAAACTGTAACAATGGCAAAAAATTATTACAAAATCATTGACTCAATAAAAAGAATTGGACTGAGAAGACCTTAGGGTGTCCCTTTTCAAACTTTTAGAAAACATAAAATTTTAATGCTTTATATACAGCTACAGGGCTTTGAAAGCAATGGGAGGTTTTCCAATCCATTTTAGGAAAGTAACATAATCTTGATACCAAACCCTGAAAAATATTGCATAAACATGGAAGAGTAGATATTAATCTTGATGTAGTAAACAAATGCATTTTTCCAAATAAAATATTGGGTTTTTAATAGTCAAAGAGCAATGGAAATTTGATAAAATTCAATGCCCCTTCATGATAAATAAAAACTCTCTCAATGAACTAGACATAAAAGTAACATACCTCAAAATAATAAGACCATATATGACAAACCGACAGTTAACATCATACTGAATGGGGAGAGGTTGAAAGCTTTTCTTCTAAGAACTGGAACAAGATAAAGATACCCACTTTCACCACTTCTACCTGCATAGTACTGGAAGTCCTAGCCAGAGCAATCAGGCAAGAGAAAGAAATAATTGGAAAAGGAGTAAGTCACATTGTTCCATTTTGCAGACAACATGATCTTATATTTAGAAAAACCAAAAGACTCCACCAAAAATCTCTTAGAACTGATAAACAAATTTAGTAAAGTTACGGGATAAAATACCAACATACAAAAATTAGTGGTGTTTTTACTCACCAAAATTGAAAAAGTCAGGAAAGAAACCAAGAAGGCAATCCCATTTGCAATAGCTACTAAAAAATAAGAAAAAAAATTAGGAATAAATTTATCCAAGGAGGTAGAAGTCCTCTACAATGAAAACTACAAAATAGTGATGAAAGAAATTGAAGAGGCACAAACAAATAAAAAAGACATTCCATTCTCATGAATCAGAAGAATTAATATTGTTAAAGTGATCACACTTCCCAAAGCGATCTAAAGATTCAATGCAATCCCTACCAAGCTACCAATGTCATTTTTCATTGAAATAGAAAAAAAACAATCCTAAATTTCATATGGAACAAAAAAAGAGGCAGAATAGTCAAAGCAATCCTGAGGTAAAATAACAAAGCAGAAGACATCATACTATCTGATTTGAAAACATATTATAAGGCTATAGTAACCCAAACAGCATGGTATTGATACAAATAGACATATTGACCAATGAAACAGAATAGAGAACCCAGAAATAAAGCCGTGTATCTATAGCCAACTGATCTTTGACAAAGCCATTAAAACATACATTGGGGAAAGAACACCCTCTTCAATAAATGGTACTGGGAAGTCTGGATAACCATATGCAGAAGAATATTAGGTTATTAAGTATAACATACCCGATTTCCTTAAGTACTAAGTTTGACAGTTGATATCTCTGACATTTTACTTTGACATTTCTTGTTTTATTTTTATTGTGAAGGTACATCCTTATTCTTTCAAACTCATGGTTTAGCTTGTGATTATCTTTCAATTTTTTTTTTTAGAGCAACTTTTGAGTTGCTCTAAAATGTGAGTTCCATCGTGGAACCAATGCAGTGCAGACAGCTGGAAATATGTTTGGGAAGGACATGACTAATGAATACACAGTACATGTATGGTTTGAGAAGTTCTATTCTGGTGACTTTAATCTTTCAAATGAACCATGTGGGAGATCTGAGACCAAGTTGGGTAATGATGAGCTGAAAGCTGTAATGGAAGCAAATCCATCTCAACCTATGCCAGAATTAGCAGCAAGGTTTGACCTTACTATTCCAACAATGTTGGACCGTTTGAAACAAATGGGCAAGGTAAAGAAACTAGATAGGTGGGTTCTGCATGAATTAAAGGAGCGTCAGAAGAAAAATCGTCTTGAAGCTTGCCTTTCTTTGTTATTACAACACAAAGGCAAACCATTTCTACACCATACTGTTGTGTGTGACGAAAAATGGATTCTCTTTGACAGTTGCGAGCATTGGGCACAATGGGTAGATGTATTTAAGGCACAGGTTCAGAAAATTTTGTTTCAAATCCCAGTACTACTGCTTGGTAAATGTATGTGATCTTAAAAACACTGTGTTTCTCCCATTTTAAATTAAAAGTTGGTAGTAAAGAAATTCTTTTCTACTAATTTTTAATCTAAAATAAGAGAAATGGTGCTGTTGATTTTTTTTTTTTTAAGTGTTGTAATTCATTTATTTATTTTTGGGACAGAGGTCTCCCTGTGTTGCCCAGGTTGGTCATGAAGTCTCGGGCTCGAGCCCTCCTCCTGCTTTGCCTTCCCTAGTAGCTGAGATTATAGGCACCTACCACCACACTCACAGTGTTGTTTTTAGAATTAAGTGAGCTAATATATTATAGTTAATTGCTTACAAGAGTAAGTTCTCCTAAAATGTTAATAATACCTTGTTATGTTTTTTATTATTGAAATTATAATACACAAAATGCTCTCAATGGCTTTACTTGCCCTCCAGATTCCTGGCTTCCATTTCTTTCTGAATGATTATAATGTAAAGATGAAAGAAGCAAATTACATACAGTTTTCCCTTTTTCTTCTATGTGTATCTCTTACCTTCAACCAGCATCTCTCAATTTTATTATTCGGTTTCTGCTAGAATTCTTTATTTTCTAAGAAGCATTTTTTTCTTCCAAAGAGAGTTTTTGTTTTCTTCATTCACCTTCTTTGGTCTTTGGTTTCTTCCTTCATCTTGGTTTTATCTGCGGAAAAATATTTTGTCATTTAACAAATATTTATTTAGGGTATATACTATCTGGCTGGTATAAGAGAACAATAACAATAGCAATAACAACAAAATATCATTCTTGCCTTCATGGAGCTTACACTACAGTATTAGAGTCAAAAAATGAACTAGTTAGCAAATATATAAACATAAAAAAAGATTGACTAATTGTATGAGTGATATTCCTAAGATAGAGGATAGATTAACACCAGAGTAGGGGGTTTGGGTTTCTTAATTATTATATGTTAGTCAGAGAAAGTCTCCTTAAGGAGGGAAGCATTCAAGCATTCATCTTAGAACTGTAGGGAAGGAAAGTAGTTCAGATTACAAGAACAGATAAGCACTTGCACACTGCCAGCGGTGGGAAAGAGTTTGGCATGCTATAGGATCCAAGGCCGGTATGAGTGAAGCACAGTGAGAAGACAGGAGATTGGTTCCACTTGAGGTTAGAGAGATGGATGAATCAAGTAGACAGGGCCCTGTAGTCAACTGTAAGATGTTAGATGTTTTTATAGGTGTGATTGGAAGTCATTGCAGGATTTAAAATATTGATGTGATGTCATTGAATTCATATTTCAAAGGTAACTATGGATGTTGTATGGTAAGTGGGTTATAGGAGGACATGTTTAGGTATCTACAGTTGTAGTCATGGGAGAGAGAAGGGATAGCAGTTTAGACTAACAAATATGATAGCAGTAATGAGGGAGAGAATTGGATTTTTGGTGCATTCTTAGAATCAGTGATATTTGATGATGGATTGGATGATGGGCAAAGAGAAAGGAATCACTGCTTCCTCTGAGACCTCTTGCTGGGTCAAGTAAATGGATGGAGATGTGACTTGGTGAAGTAGAAAAGATTGGAAAGGAGCATGTCTTTTGAAGAGAGAGAAATATTTAAATATTGGACATGTTAACTGGAGATTGTTACCAGACATTTTTGTCATATTACATTATTCTTCTCCACTATTTGCTGCCACTCTCTGTGGGAAGATCATATTCCCCTGTCCCATTGATATCAGGCTTGACCACAGGATTTGCTTTAGTTGATGAAATGTGAGTAGAATTGACACATACCACTCCTGACAAAGGTTTTAAGAGTCACCATGTGATTTTCCAATAATTCTTTCCCCTGTGCCATGAAAGCAGCATATCCCAGATACTGGTTGGCCCTTTATTCTGAATTCAAGGATGAAAAATACACATGGATCAGGAAATCCATGGCTGGCACAGAGCCAATACTTAATGGGGGCATAAATAAACCTTAGGGGAAATGTGCTGAGATTTGGGAGTTGTTCGTTACTGTATCATAACTTAGTCTAAGCCAACTAATACAATATCTAAGTGGCTATATGATGTAGGTGGTTGGAAAGATAAGTTTAGGGCTTAAGGAAGAAAGGGGTAAGATTTAGAATTTATCAGCAAATAGATTTTATGTAAAGCCCAGGGACTGGAAGAAATCACCTCAGAAATGTGCATTCATGGGGATATGAATAAGGAGGAGCTGAGTCCAGTGATACCCCAACATTGAAGTTTTAAAGAAGAGCAGTAGCTGGAAAGAAGGCGGAAACATATGAGTAACCAAGCAAGAAGAGAAAGAGGGGGCAGAGTGTCAAAGGCTGAAGAACAGATGAGCTGGAAAAGAAGGAAAATTATTCTATAGTCTAAGATGGAAGTCCTTTGTGACCTTGACAGTCTCAATTTCATTTGACAGTTAGACGTAGATGTAAACCAGAGTTGAATGAACGTGCGATACAGATTTTCTCTATTTTTGTGTCATTTCCGTTAAGATTTAGGAGATGAATAGATATATATGCTTAAGCTTCCACTTAAATTTACCATAAAGAAAGGAATTTTAAATGCCATAGCAGGGTAGCATAATAACCTTTGGAAAGCTCTATTTGTCAAAATTCCATATATATTTTTTTCTAAATAAATGGTTATTAATTTGGGATTGATTTTTTCTCTTTTTTTTCCTTCCAAAAATGTTGTTACTTTTTGAGATGTTAAAGGTTAAATGAGTCTCCATTAATTTCCTTACATTCACTCCTTTCATTTAGAAATGTTGTTCTGGACATTTCCAGACTTTTACTTGAAGTAAAACTACAATTTCAGAAAAACTCATTATGTGGGATATGTCCATCAAACAATTTTCTTGTCACTCAGTACTCCATAAATACACTTAATGGGCAACATTGTAACAGCAGTAGAAAACCTAACACAACACTGGTTATTTATACGCTTATCTTGCAAAAATATTTTCTATTAGATTTCTCACTTCTTGAAGAAAGAGCTAACAAAAAAAATCCCTATTACTATTTGCAGTATAGTCTTTCTGATAATACTATCCCCAACTTGACTATCTCTCTCAATTGATAAATAAGTCCAAATGGAATTTTCACTTCTCCTATAGTAACATATTCCTCATGACATTTCTGACGAAAGCTTTGCAAGATTTTGTGTCATAGATTCCGAGTTGAAAAGACAATAGAGACACAGAAAGCAATAATAAACACACCTCCAACAGTAGATAATGGCTTAAAAAGTTTTCTGTATTCCTCTGAATAGAGATTATGTTTGTAATACTGCAGTTCCAATGGCAGGATCAGAAATAACTGCAATTGAGGATAATGGAAGTAAGATCATTTTTGCAAACAAACAGAAAACTTAACAAGAAATTTCTTTTTCATGGAAGATGGGCATCACAGCGGATAAAACCTATCATGTAAACACTGAAGGAAATAATTCAGTGCTGATCGAAATAATTCTCCCACATTATTTCTTCCAAATGTTTCCCAGGGAATTGTAAATTTTATGGGTCATGAAAATTGTTGAAATCAACACCTCAATTATAAAGCAATCTCAGTGGTATAGGACAGAGTCAAGAGCCTAGAAATAGATCAGAAAACTTCCAAATAGCAGAGCAAATGTCCTAAGCGTTACCTACTCAGCCCACAAGTGTTGATTACAAGCCTGCTGTGTGACTATCAGTGTGTTAGGTGCTAGAACAGATGACAAGTCAAAGACGATTTTTCTCAAGGATCCCACAAACTAGTGGGAGATGGGGAACAGATATATTAATATAATTACAAATATTGACTCAGGGATAGATAGTAAACTTATGTAGACAATAGACATGCAAGAATTTTAGACATTATTATGAAGCTATTTTTTCCCTGTGATGATTTTTATGATAGAGGCAAATGTAGACGTAGGCAACTGCAGAAGAGAGTGAAAAAAAGCATCTGGGACATTTAGATATGAGGCTTCATAGAGATGACAGCATTCACAAAGCAAATAAGGCAAGGAAGGGCATTCTTTGACTTCTTTTTCCACATAAAGAGGTGTAACTGAAATGCAATAGCTGCACACATTTCAAATCTTCAATCTGATCAGTTTTGATATATTTATATCACCATAGTCAAGATGATGAGGATTTCCATTACCATGTAATCCATCTTTTCCTCCATACCTTACTCTTAGACAACCACTGATCTGTTTGCTGTCCCCATGGATTAGTTTACATTTTTTTCTAGAACTTTATATAAATGGAATCATACAACGTACTCTTATTTTTGCCTTGCTTCTTTTACTCAGCATGATTTTGAGACTTATTCATGTCATTGTATGTATCAATAGCCTGTTTCTTTTTGTAGCTAAGTATTATAATAAATAAATAGTAAGTCCATTATGGACATGCCACAATTTGTTTATCCATTCACACACTGAAAGGCATTTGGGCTGTTTCCAGTGTTTGGCTATACTGCTATGAACATTCTTGCACAAATATTTCTGTGGATATATATATATTTTTTTCCTTTTTTTTCTCTTGTGTAAGTACTTAGAAGTGTAATGGTATAATGGCTGGGTGGTATAAAATATATATGTTTAATTAATTATGAAATCAACCAACCAGTGGCCGAAGTGGCTGTGCCATTTTGTATTTCTACCAGTGATACATAAACATTCCAGTTACTCTATATCCATGCCAACATTTGGTCTATTTTTTTCATTCAAATGGGTGTATAGTTGTATATTATGCCATTTTAATTTGCATTTTCCTAATTAATAATTTTCAGCATCTTTTCAAGTGCTTATTGAACATTTGTATATCTTTTTCACGAAATGCCTTCTCAAATCTTTTGCCTGTTTTTGATGAGTTCTTTTTTTTCTTAATATTGAGTTGTAACGTTCCTTTATGAACTCTGAATACAAATCTTTTGACTGATAATGTGCTGTGCATTCTTTGATTTTTATTAAAACCATTTGACTTAATTCTGAACAAAGAGACTTGGGAGAAAATAGTAAATCTAGAACTAACTGATTCAAAGTTGACAGCTATGGAATAATGTGGAATGCAGATGTATTTTAAAAGGAAATTATGGGCATTCAATATATATAAGAATTATTTTCTTCACATTAATTTAAAGTGTTTATGCTACTGAGTCCAATCTTATACAAAATCCTCTTGCCTACTTATGACTACATTGGCTTTCCATACTAACCATATATCGATGGACAATGTATCTTCTCTCCAACATTTTATTTCTGATGTTCAGTTTGTAAACCATGAAGAAATGACACTTTGATAAATTTAAATTAATAATGTGAAAACTAGAAGGATAAACAAAATCTGCTTTCAGCAGTCGAAATAGAAAGGGTAAAAAAAGTTCCTTTTTCTCTTTCCCAGAATTCTTTTATTAAATTTCTTCCCAAGTTTTAGGTGACTCAGGTCATTCCTCTTGTTTTTTTTTTTTTTTTTTTTTTTTTTTTTTTTTTTTTTGAGCCTCCTCATGTTTCCCAAAGAATAATAGAAGTGGGTGGGTAAGTGTAGAGGGATGACATAGATGAATCAGAAAACTGCAAAACAAGGAACAAGTCCTTAAACAAAAATGTTTATTTATTATTCTCTTCAAGGCCTAGTTGTGTATGTGTGTGTGTGCCTGTGTGCATTAAATATCAGTATAATTTAATCATATGCCATTTCCTATAATACTTTTTTTTCCTCTTTACTCAGTTTGGGTTCCATTATTATTTAAGCAATTGATATCATATACTTCTGTCCTACTTGCTTGGCCAAATCCCAAACTAGTTCACCCAAACTTTCTGTCTTTTCTGAACCAACAGTGCAGAAGATGGACTTTGAAGGAGAAAATCGTACAACTCTCTATGCTTTAAATGCATGCATGCAAACCACAAATTCACTATTGTTTGGAAAACCTTCTACTTTCCCCCTGGTGATTTTTTATACCCCACTTTCTAAGAGAATTATGTGAAGCCATATTCTATCTTCTCAAAGCTTCCAGCACCTCTGGACACTTTGCAGAGCTACGTACTTCATAAGAAGAATGTATTTCCGCTTACAGGTTTTCTATGTATTATATGTGGTCAATCTGTTTAAATAATGTTAAGTGCAAGTTTAAAATATGCATTCTGCAAATATTAACCTAAAAAGGTTAATAAAAATGTCTGTTGGATGGGTAGTTATGCCCTCTTTTTTTTTTCTTTTCTTTTAATTTCAAAATTTTAAGGGGGTACAAATGTTTTTGTTACATGGAGACCTTGTATAAAGCTTAAGTTGGGGCTTTTAGTGTACCCATCACCAGAATAGTGTTCATTTGTACCCGACAGGTAAGTTTTTACCTCTCACCCTCTCCCGCTTTCCCCCCTTCTTGGTTTCCAATGTCCTTTACATCTCTTTGTGCCTGTGTGTACCCATTTCTTAGCTCCCAATTATTAGCACATGTGGCATTTGTTTTTCCAATCCTGAGATACTTTACTTAGGATAATGGTCTGGAAATTCCACCTAGATTGCTGAAAAAGGCATTATTTCATTCCTTTCTATGGCTGAGCAGTATTCCAATACTATATACTATATAATACTATACACACACACACACACACACACACACACACACACACGCTCACATTTTCCACCCATGAATTAAAGGTGACTTAGGTTGATTCCATATCATTGCAATTGTGAATCGTGCTGTGATAAACATTTAAGCATATGCGTCTTTTTGATAAAATGACTTCATTTCCTTTGGGTAGATACCCAATAGTGGGATTGCTGGATTGAATGATAAGTCTACATTTGTTTCTTTGAGGACTCTCCATATTGTTTTCCTCAGAGGTTTCACTAATTTGCAGTCCCACCAACAGTGTATAAGCATTCTTTTCTCTCTGCACCATGCCAGCATCTATTGTTTTTGGACTTTTTAATAATGGCCATTCTGACAGGGGTAAGGTGATATCTCATTGTGGTTCGAAGTTGCATTTCCCTGATAATTTGTGATGTTGAACATTTTTTCATGTTTGTTCATCACTTGTCTGTCTTCTTTTGAAAAATTTCTGTTTATGTCTTTTGCCCACTTTTTAATGGGGCTATTATTATTATTTGCTTACTTAAGTTCTTTGTTGATTCTGGATATTAGTCCTCAGATGTATAGTTTATAAATATTTACTCCCATTCTGTAGGTTGTCTATTAACTCTGTTGACTATTTCCTTTGCTGTACAGAAGCTTTTTAATTCAATCAAGTCCCATTAAGATAAGAGTTGTTATTGCTCTGTTTGCCTTTTGGGGTCTTAGCCACAAATTCTTTGCCTAAAACAATGTCTACAAGAGTTTTTAGAGGCATCACAATACCTGACTTGAAATCATACTACAAGCTATAGTAACAAAAACAGCATGGTAGTGGTATAATAGTAGAGATATAGACTAATGGAACAGAATAGACAGCCCAGAAACAAAATCATCTTCCAAATCGTACCATCATACAAACAACACTACATTTTTCCTGACTTAATAAATGGTATCTTTACCCATCTTTCATAAATCAGAAATATGAAGGTTTTCTTGACATTCTTTTTTTTCTCACCGATACAACACTTAACTCATTCAAAATCCTGTCAGTTCTAACCCTAAAAGATATCTTAAATGTATCTATTTCTTTCCATATTCATTGCTATCACCATCATGCAAATGATCACCAACTCTTTGCCAGAATATAACCACTTGTTGGCCTATTCATTCCCTCTTTTGCCCTATTTCTCAAATTCCATACAACTGCCGAAGTAATATTTTATTATTACTAATTTGTTAATTCCCTCCTTCAAAAAAACAAAACAAAAGATTGCATTATAATCTAATTTCAATTAAAATTACAACCCCTTACAACCCCTCTGTGACCTTCTTTATCTCTCAAAAATCATTTCAAATCATTTTACTTTTCCCCGGCATTCATTGCACTTCAGCTATATTGAATATTAATTAGTTCTTCAAGCATGCCAAATACTTGCCCAATGCAGAGGAGACATTGCACATTTTATTCTGCCTGAACGGAATGATTCTCTTCCCTTACTCTTCACCTGATGAGCTGTGACTCAGCCTTTTTGTCACAGCTGCTGCTTCTGAGAACTCTGTCTTGATTACTCAGCACAAATTGGGGCCCCCTATTATTCTATCAACACATTGACTTTTTTTCCTTTACAGAGCTTATCAAATGTTAAGTGAAATTTATAATTTGATAATATTTATTTGTATGCTATTCATGATTATTTCCCCTGTAATGTGTCCCCTGTAATCCCCTGAAATCAGGATGACAGAGATCAAAATAAAATGAAGGATATTTTATGTAAGGAGAGGAGAAAGTGAGCAGACATAAGTGTAATTTGTTTCTTGAAGTAGAGAAGCCAACTAATGGGAGAAAAAAAATGGATTCAAAATCGTTATTGTTACAGCCCAAACTGGGTCCATTGCCCACTGCCCAGTGAAGGCCAATATACTGAGACAGCAGGGGTTGCGGAGGAGAAAGAGTTTTAATATCACAGGCGCCATGTGAGGAGATGAGAGTAATTTCTCAAATTCATCTCTCTGAAAATTAGGGAGAAAGGGTTTTTAAAGATAGTTTGGTGGACAGAGGTCTAGGGAATTGGGTCTGCTGATTGCCTAACGATGAACTCATAGAATTGTGAGGCAGAGATTATCTTCTCCGTTGGGAGATGTCCTGGCGGGGGGTTCTCAAGGCTGTTGGATCTGTTCCCCCCCATCCACGGGTCCTGTTGGCTTTAGTGGGTCCTCCCAGAATGCAGAGTCTGAAAAATACCTCAAAGACCAATCTTAGCCCTTACAACAGCAATGTTATACATGAGAGTCACAAGCTTTGAGTTTAGGACAGCAATGTTATCTATGGAAGTAGTTGGCGGGAGTCACAAATCTTGCACCTGTCAGGAAGGATAGAGTCACTAAGCAGTAACCAGTTATAGCAGCAAGGAGTTAGGGAACAGTGGCTGGTTAACTTCTGGCTGTATCTATACTTTTACAAAAATCAGACTTTGATAACTATTTATACCTTGTGGCTCTACATTATTTTAATATGGACAGTTTTAGAAAAGTTATTTTGAAATGAAGCAAAATATAATGTGAAGATGGAAAAAGCACTGTGTTCTTGACATAAATCAATGGGAGTGATCAACATTAATACATGGTCTGGCAAATTCTTAAATTTCTAGGGTAAGAAAGAAATGCTCACATATTCAGGTAAAAAGACATGTTATCTACAAGGGTGACAAGTTCTGGCTGACTTCAGACTTCTTTATTATGATATAAATACCAGAAAACTAAGAAATGGTGCCTATACATTGTGCAGAAAATAAATACAACTCAATAACAGTGTATCTAGCTGATATGCGTTTTAAGTATGAGGGTAATGGACAGCCATCCTCAAACACCACAGAACCCAAGGAAATAACATTAAGTAACTCTTACTGGAAAATCTTCCTAGTGGCCAAATGAAGTTAATTCAGTGTTGATATCAGAAGGCAGAAATATGAAAAGGAGAAATGGTGGCAAAGAGAATGATAATAAGCATTTAATTTAACAGTTAAGTCTAAGCACATGAAGGAACTGAGATTACAGAACAAAATATAGTTGTATTGTATCTTGACAATGTAAAAATAATAACATAAATAATAATATTTGGCAGGAGGGGAGGGGAGATGGGAAGGAGTTTGAGAGTGCCAATTACCTCATATTTTATGGTACTTAGTCGATAAATACTTGCACCTAAAAACGGTGCTGTAACGTTTCTGTCTTCAGGAGTATTACTGTACTCTGGTGAAGGAAGACAGACTGCACATTAAAAACATAAATAAATAATTTCACTTAGTGGTAAATGGCTTAAAGAAATCCAATCATGATAATGAGATAGCAACAAACACAGGAAGCAAGGGATACGTTAACTAGAGTGTCAGAGAAGGCTTCTATGGGAAAGTAATTCCCTTTCTAAATGTCGAAAATACTGTTAGAAACAATAATAGCCCACTCTTTTAATATTTTAAGAAATAGCATGTCTTTAAAAAAAAGACATTTAAAAAAATGAATCAGAAAATCATTCAGTTTTACTTCAGATTTGCTTCTATTAAATTCAACTAAAATATAACACATATTCCTTATTAAAATAACATGTAGAGAGAGATAGCAATAAAATATCTCTACCTATTTATCATCTCTATTTGTCCTAGTTGTGACAGAGTTATTAGCTATCTATCTAGCATAGAGAATATCAGGAATATTGTTCTCCAAGTTCAGTAGTCATGGTTTACAAATTGTACTAGAATCTTTAAAATAAGCGACTTTATAAAACAAAAAATTTATTTTGTCAGCCCCCCATCCTCGAAAAAAACTTTTTCTCTCTTTCCTATTTGCTTTGCTAAGCAGACTCTACTGCTGCTGATAACTCTTTCAAGTCCAAATAGCTGATTTCATCCTGTATTTTCCATCTTTATTCAGCATGCTTAACCTTGCATGGTTGGTTTGTGAAGGGGAATGGATCTTTCTTTTAGATATAAATTGCTTTTTTTTGTCAGGAAAATAAGTTTGAGGACTACAATTGACAGAACTTTTTGGGCTGAATTGTCCTATACTTGAACCACTTTCATATTCATAAAAGATTTAACTTAAAATAAAAAGTGGCAAACAGAACAGAGTGACAGAGAAAAATGCTCATCTTAGGATGTGCTCGAAATAGCAAAACAATCATTGTAGAGTAAAAACTTACTTCAGCCATTACGAAATGTTTTATATTTTCCATGCTAAACAACCTTAGAGTTGGTGCCTCATGTCTAGGGTCACTCAGTGAAACTGGTGCTGAATAAAAATGTTGAGCATTTCCATATACTTTATTTTCTACATTTACATCATGGGCAAAACCAGATGACTCTGTTCTAACTGAAGAAAAATAAAAAGATCATAGACTGTCAAGCAAATTTGGCTTATTAAGCAGTTCTAAGTTAACATTATACCATTAAAGTTTTTTAAATGCAAACAAAATATAAGTATAAAGCTAAGACTCGTTTTGCTGTTCCTGGATACCTTTGTAGAAAAACAAAAGAAAATTGCATAATATGCTGGAAATTAATACTGGTGATGGAAGGAAAACTTGGGAAAAGTTTCTGCATAACTAAATTAGTCTTTCTGGATTGCAAAAGCAGTCAAGTAACACACACTCTATTTGTAGATATCGTTTACATCCTTTCTGGATGGATCTTTCTGGTTCTGAAGATATGCAGTGCTGTCCCTACAAATAACCAGAAATCATTAGCAGCAGTTGGTAAGGAAATGAGTAGTCAGTTTACTAACACTGTTGAGGTTATAAGCCATCAATAGATATCTCCCTGATTTTTCACCCAAGTTTAGAACCAATTCGCAGAGAAATAGAGTCAGACTAATAGAATTTAAGTGTTTGCTTTCTTATGGATGCAATCTAGTCAGCCACATGCTTTAGGTATGCAAATAAATGGACTTATTGATACTTTTTACTCCCATCCTTCCTGTGGACTTACTGGAAGGTTTAGCCTAAGTCTAAACCTTGGGCTCTTACATGTAGGTGACAATTTGGATCTCAGCACAGACACATTGACCCAGAACCTGAATGAAGAGAGACAAAAAGAGACAGAAGCACTGGTGCTCATGGACTTTTAATGAATTGACTTCACCCAGTTGAGAAACATACACTAGTGGGTGTCACCCCTCTATCAGGTTACTCACCTGTTTTCTGTGAGCAGAAGTAAGAAGTGTATAGGAGAAAGAGATCATCTTAGTGTCTACACAGAAACATGAGAAGTAGTAAGTAATGCTGCCCTTTGTAACACACAACTTTGCCATATATTTTATAGTACAACACACTTTTAATTTAAAAACATTATTAGAAAACATAGTATGTATTTATGTTAGAATCTCAGTGGCTAAAATACACCACACACATACATATATATTTTTATCTATCTACTTTCTTATTAAAATATTTTTAAATTATAAGAGATGCATGTTAATTGCTAAAATTAAAAGGAAAAGATCTATGGAAAATAGATTAAAACAAAAAGTAACAAGCATAATTACTCATATGGGTGTGTCAGATTTCTCACAAGTTCCTTGGTCAAATTTTATTCTCCCTGTGGGTTCAGTTCAGAAAAATGCTTTTCTCATAGTGTGACACATTTTTCAGCTGTAATACATAACAATTAAGTGGTTTGACAATAGAAAAGTCATAAACAAGGAATGACAGTTCTTTCTGATGTTAATATATTAGCCACTGAATCAGTTGATTCTGTGATTTTTATCAGCCTAAGTGACATAATTGGATCTACTCAATTGTTGGAATGTGTTAACTCAGTGACTTAAAAAATAGATGCCTTAAACTTTCCAACTGTAGTTTCTTTTTAGAGAGACATTTTTTGACCTAAACCATATAAACCCTTCAGAACTAGTTCAGAATGTTGCTGAGGAGGATGGTGCTTATTTGTTTGAGGAATCAAGTGTGGGGGATTCAAAGCCATAACCTGGAGGCAGAGACCAGTCTGGTAACCTTTTTTCATAAGGCAATGGGAGACAAAACATGGCGACAGTCATAAGGGCTGTTTGAACTAAAGGTGTTTTTCTTGCCTGAGCCTGGATTTAATGGATTCACCTGCATATACATTTGCACTGCTTGTATCAGACAAACATAAAATAAATCCTATGTGTTAGTTGAACCTTTCAGAGAAAAATGAAGTTCAATACAATAATATTGAGTCATGCTTTTGGTTTCCAGAAGTAATTTCTAATAAATATATATTTTTTTAATTTTCATAATTGCTGGTCCAATGTTTTGTATTTAGGGCATTCTCAATACATAGTAAATAAACCAGTATATAAATGAATAAATAAATACAAAACAATGCCAATATCCTTCCATGATCTGTCCTATAGGGAAAGTACAACAATTTCTTTGTTTTTAGTAGATCCATGAATGAACAGTTCCGACCACAAGAGATCCCATCTGTTCTTGAAAATTCTGGACAAATACACAGTATCTCCCTGCTGGTTCACTAACTGTAGCATCTTCCCTCAAAGATACTCAAACCATTTGACCATGTCCAGCTAGTTAAGTCTTTTGTTAGACAGTGGTTCATTTGCTTCTCATTGCTAAAAGAGCTAAAGTATCTTTTATTTACAATGCTCAGCAGTATGCTTAGTTTAATTCCAGTGATTCTTAGAAGCAGGACTACTTTTTTGATGTAGTTGTTTCCTCTGCAAACAAAGTCCTTTATCATTTTTCATGGCTCTCAATTCACTATGGATCATGGCACAGTTGTTAACAATAACCTGACCAGCCATCATGGTGAGATGAAGGAAACTTACTAACAGTGTTGTAATTTCAAAGCTTAGGAACAAGTTCTGAGGATTTTGATCATTGCCTTGGAGTACAACCCATTAATTCAAATATGCAAGGAAGTGTTAAACTTTGGTTTCCATTTGAAACCTTGGCGGGAGGTGGACACTTTTTAGTTTTTTTCTTTTTGTTACACAATTACTAAAATATTTATTGTAGAAAATTTTAAAAATACAATTAAGCTCCAAAATTTAGAACTTGGTTTCAAATGGCTGAGATATTAATGATAGAACATTATCATATTAGCTCATTAAAGGCAATTTTGGATAAACATAGATATAAATATATAAATGGTTAGATATATGTCTAAATTATTCTCTCAGCAGTGTAACCAGAGTACATATTAAACCATATTCTCCCTGGTGCTGGACTTCATCATTCTTTACATGATTAGTTAATCATGAAAGATGAGAATATCATCTTATTTTTTATATGTGTATGTCTATGATTGCTACTTAGAGTAAACATTTGTAGTAGCCATTTCTGTTTTCTTTGTGAATTGTCTTTCATATTCTTAGAGTATTTGTTTTATTAATGACATTTTGTCTTTCAAATTTCTTTTAAACAATTTTTTATGTAGTTATATTAACTGTTCACAATAAATGCTGCCATTTTTCCTCATTTGTTTTAAGGTGACTTTGATATAAAAATGTTTTAAATCTTTACATAGTAAAATCCAGTAATACTTTTGTTTCTACCTTTACATCTATTATTAAAAAGACCTTACCTATCCAGAAGAAGCACATAGATATGAATCGATTTTTTTAGTGTTTTGCCTTTTAATTATTTTATTTATATCTTTATCCACATGGAATTTATTTGGGGGTAATATGTGATATGAAGATCAAAATTCATATTTTTTCCACATTACTTGTTGAATAACAACCTTGACAAAAAATTAAATTGTTATTTTACCAATAAATATGTTTGTACATATTTGCATCTGTATATGGACTTTCTATTCTGTTTAATTGATTTGTTCTGCAAAAATTGTATATTCCTCACACTCTAATTTTCTGAAACATTTTATCATCTAATAGGATAAATTCTATTTCATTGCTTTCTTTATAATTTTACTATGATATGTAATCATTGTATCAAGTTCTAATACAATCTCATTTATGTAGTTACTAAAGTCATCATAATTAGAGTAATTTGAGTCTATCATACAAAAATATTTTTCTCTCATTTATACAATTTTAAAATTCCATTCAATAAAATTTTTGTTTGCTGGTATATAATTCTTACTAAATAATAGAAATGATTTGTTTTTGTAAATAGGAACTTTACCTCATTATATTTTCAAGCAATTTTTTATCATGCAGGAAACACTGATTTTGTATGTTTAGTTTATAATTGGCTACTTCCATAAAAATTCTTATTCAAATTGTTTTCTTAGATAATTCTCATGAGAAACTACCATATCCTTTGCAAAAATAACTTTTATGTCTTTATTGCCAAACTTTATTCTACTAATTTGTTTTGTTTTTGTTGTTGCAGTATTATTATACTGCTATACTATTAGAATAATGTTCTATTGTCAGTGGTGAGAAGCATCCTTCTATTCAGAGTGGTTACATTAAAGTCCACCAAATCCAATAGGAAATAAAATAAAACCAAGTTGACTTAGTTAGAGGATGCAAAAATGTTCTCATATCAAACAAATCTATTTACCAAAATCACCTTATTAATAGATCAAATGAGGAAATTATCTCGCTAAATTGTAAAACATCCTTTGAGGAATTTCAATAGCCTGTGCAAAACTCCTAAAACACTCAAAATGAAACATTAGCTGAAACCGATAGCCAGCAGGATGTTTAACAATAAACATTATAATTGGAGTGGACTCCTACCAGAAAAGGTTTCACCTTACTATCCCAGGGTCCCTAAAGTCCATGGATGACCACCAGGGAGTCTGTGTACAGTAACAGTTAAAGTAAACATAAAAGTGAATGTGCATATTTACACATTTTTTATAGATTTAAATTTTTCTGGAGAGCATGTTCATGGCTCTAGTCATATTTCCTGATAGATCCAAGACCAAATATTTAAAAATGAAAAAAATAAAAAAACAATAAAAGATATAATAGCATACCTTTCATTACTACTTTGTAAATATTATTCTTGCTAGGAAAGGCCATTATAACTAGACAAGAAAATCAAATAGTAAGACACTTGCATATTTCCTTCTGCATCTTTTTTTTTTTTTTTTTTTTTTAAGAGATGGGGTCTCACTCTGTCACTCAGGCTGGAGTGCAGTCGCACAATCATAGCTCATTGTAGCCTTGAGCTCCTGGGCTCAAGTGATCCTCCTGCCTCAGCCTCCTGGGTAGATGGGACGCCAGATGCCTGCCATCATGCCGAGATAATTTTTAAAAACATTTTTTTTTTTAGAGATGAGGTCTCGTCATGTGCCCAGGATGGTCTTGAACTTCTAGCCTCAAGAGATTCTCCCTCCTCAGCCTCTTGAGTCTCTGGGATTACAGGCATGAGCCACTGTGTTTGGCTAAAGATAAAATGAATGGACTGAAAACCTGTCAAATTTCCGTAAATAATCCTTCTCTCCTCTGGGTTTTGGACAAAAGTTCGATAGCAGATCATCTGAGATTACCATTTTCTGAAGAGAGTGCGGTGTATGGCATTCTGAATTCCTAAATGATCAGAGATCTCTTATGCTCGAGCAACTATAAAAGTGGGTGGTAAGTTGATAACTTTCTATAAAATATTGGACAATAAAATAAACCATTACTCTCGACTGGATTTCTTATAACGAAGATCAGAAAACAACATTCCTTTTCTAAGATTAATCAAAAGTAAAATTATCTATGGAATATTGACTCAGAAATCAATGGATACACATATAAATGTACCAAAAGTACCAAAAGAAGTTAGATATATCTATAAATATGCCTAATTATTTTGAGTACTTAATTACTGCATGTAAAACTGATATATACCAAAGCCAAAGGACATTTTCATACTATTTCTAATAAAGAAGATGTTTCCAGTAGTTTCACTCACCATGCAATTAATGTATGCACTGAGTGCCTACTGTTTTAGGTGCTAAGTGACATTTCATGTTTCTTTAAATTCACAACATAAACTCTCTCATTCTTGGGTTCAGAATAAATGACCCATTATTGTTATAAGTGTACATTTCTGTAATTTTCATTCCTGCAAATGTTCTTCATTAATATTAGATGAACAAACCATAAATGCAATTCTCATTTTCTTTATAAAATTGTTTTCTGGTGAAGGTTTGAAATCCTGTCCACCTTCCTGCAGCTCTTTAGTCCACTCTGTACTCTGTGATGATTGCCCTGGGCTTGTGGCCCAACCAAGCTTCAGAGAAAACTGTATCTGGAATGGCCCGGTTATTTCAGGTCACTCATCTCTTAATTATCCATCCCAGGAAGTGAATCTCACTTTAGTGTTTTCGTCAGAAGGAAATCCAAAACAAGTGTGCCTGGAAAAATTCATCCTTCTGTTTGTATTCTGGAGGAATTCCTGCAGCCTAGTTCAATGCAAGAAGTATTATACTTTGTGTGTTGGTTTCAAACTTCAGATGATTTTAATGTAAATAAGAGGCCCTTCTCTAGTTCTTTACAAAATCATTTTTAGTGTGCTGATTCTTCAACAGTGAGGAGATAAGTGGCTGTTGTTTCCTATTGACTGGTAGTCCCACATCATTTTTATTTTCCTCCTTAAATCACCATTTGTATGGAGAAGACTTCAATGACCTTGTCTATCTTCTCAGTATCCTACTGAACTTATAAACCTTTTGTTTTATGCCAATAATATTTGCAACATTATTTTTATCACAGTAAAGGAATGAAATAATTCTAGTTTTGACCTTGTTTTTACATATTAAGTGTTATTGCTTCTGCCACCGTACAACATTGCCACACCTTTTGTCTTTTTTGTCATCCTTTAAGTGCCACAAATCTTGAGGGAATGTTAGAATTGTCACCATTTTTGTCCAGGTGCTGTGGCCTATGCCTGTAATCCTAGCAATTTGAGAGGTCAAGGCAGGAGGATTGATTGAGACCAGGAATTTGACATGTTCAGCCTGGACAACATAGTGAGAACTCATCTCTACAAAAATTAGAAAAATTAGCCAGGTGAGGTGGCGCATGCCTGTAGTCCCAGCTACATGGGAGGCAGAGGCAGGAGAGAATTGCTTGAGCCCAGGAGTTTGAGGTTGCAGTGAGCTATGCTGATGTCACTACACTCTAGCTTGTGCAACAGACTGAGATTCTGCCTCAGGAAAAAAAAAAAAAAAAGAATTGACACCATTCTTTAGGGTACATATGATATACATAGTGCAACTAGTACTGCATATAGTGTGTGTGGCTATGTAGGACCTCTATGTAGTTCAGCTGGCAGCTACTCTGGATTACTTGTTTGGAAAGACTGACTTATCATCCAAATTATAATTCGAATGAGGCTGGATGCCAGCAAAGCACCAGTGGTAGACTCTCCTGAAAGCAGACTCTGACATGGAGTTTAGCAGTAGGAAGAGAGACAAAAGGGAGAGAAAAGATTGGGCAGAGAGAAAATAGAGCTGTGATGCAGGTCAGACAACACTTTGACCTTTTCTATAGTGGGCTGGGAAGTGTTATCTCACACTAGGCTAAAATGGCCAGGTTTTTGTAATTTGGCCTCCATTAGCCACTGGATGTGGATCACCCTTGGGCAAGGTGGCTTTCTACAGTTATAGCAATCCCTGAAGCGGCTGGCAGCTCTCCCAGTAGTAGAGTTTTTTCAAGAAGGAATGTGGGCAGCACATCTCTGTGTCTATGCATCACAACACCCTTCTAAGCAAAGGCATATATATTACGGCATCATTAATCTATTGGTGGGGAAGAGGAGTGGGGGAAAGAGAGGCGGGTGGAATAAAACATGTGCAAATGAAAACATAGCTAATCTTTTAAGACTAAGATAAAGTATGTGTCTTTGTATTTCCATGCTTTGTATCTCAAATTCTTAAACAGATGATGAATGAGTGGATTATTTTGCTGGAGAATTGTTAGCTTTATTTCAGTCAAGTGCAGTTTTTATAAAAGAGTCTGAAGAAAGACCAGTTGAAATTAATCCAAGAAACATGCTGTTTACAAGGATGACCAGTAGTTCAGTACTGTGATTTCTGAATCAATAAAGAATTGATGACACAAATAATTATGAGAACATTACCCTAAAGTCAAAGCTATAAAAAGTTCCAATAAATACAGAAGTTAAAGGCAGCCAAAGTCCAGCATTAAAAGACCAGTGAAAGATAAATTATAATAATAAAACAATAAGTATAGGTTGTGAATTTTTGGTCAATATAAAATACTTAAGAGAGTGCGTGTATATAAATATAAATATATATATAAATATATATGTGTGTGTGTATATATATATATATATATGCATGCCTTTTTGGGTAAAATTAGATCAAATAAGTAACATGTGCCAATCGTTTTTTTCAAATATTTAAGGCAGTAAAATTCAGACTTGCCTATGAGGAGATGCTTTATGCATTCATCTTGTATATTTCACTAAGGCAAATTATAGCCTTAGCTTTTCACTTACAACTCCTATTGGGAACAGTGTGCTTCATAGAAGAAAAAAATATCTGGATGTATTCAGGGACAAAGCAAGAAGATGAAAACAAAGTCTGACAGCATAGCAAGCCAAGTCCTGCCTTCACAGGCATTACATGACCACCAGTGCCACCAGAATCAATGGAGCCCACTCTGGAGTCCTTCTTTAGGCAAAGCTCCTACAGAGGAACACCTCCAAGGGAGGTTTGAGGAGTCTTACCATTGCTTTCAGGAAGTCTGAAGTATTCTTTGTGCAATCTGAATAAAATGAAGGCTATCTAATTATGTAGTCAAATGTTTTGGTTAAATGACTCATTCCTTGTTCTAATTATCACCTATCCTAAAGGCGAGAGCTTCACTTTACAAAAAGCAGAAAGAACAAGGTTAACTTCCCCTCCCAAACCTCTTCATAGATGAGAAAACACACAGCTGGAGTCCTCAACACACATAACTGCAGTATTTATCAAGTAATTTGTTGTTTTTCTTAATAGAAATTCACTCAAAACCAACAAACACTCTCTGAGATAAAAGAAAAATATGTAGTCACTAAAATTGAGATAATTTATATGTGAGAAGATTGAGTTAATGCACTTGAGCTACCAAAAAAAAAAAAAATTAGTGAATATCAAACTGGTCAGAGATTAAATTAGAAAAATTAAACATAAACCTTGAAAAATGATTTCATACTTAATTAAATTATTTCTTATGCATCCCGATACAGATTAAGGTAGTAACACCTTAATGGCTGTCTCTCATGTACTAATAAGCATTACAGCTTCTATGAATAGATCCAAGGGCATACTGTACTTCCAGTTCCAACCTTTAGCTCAGTAGCAGCTCAAATGCTTTCCTGCATCATAACGATCTCCCATTCTTAAAAGTGATTCACTTGACCCCAACATGATTTTCACAAAGCTTGTCTTATGTTCTGACTTGGCCAGAAGAAAGTAGATTTCTTTTTTTTTTTTTTTGAGACAGAGTCTCACTCTGTTGCCTGGGCTGGAGTGCCGTGGTGTCAGCCTAGCTCACAGCAACCTCAAACTCCTGGGCTCAAGCGATCCTCCTGCCTCAGCCTCCCACGTAGCTGGGACTACAGGCATGCGCCACCATGCCCAGCTAATTTTTTCTATATGTTTTTAGCTGTCCAATTAATTTCTTTCTATTTTTGGTAGAGACAGGGTCTTGCTCTTGCTCAGGCTGGTCTCGAACTCCTAAGCTCAAACAATCCACCTGCCTCGGCCTCCCAGAGTGCTAGGATTACAGGCGTGAGCCATCGCGCTCAGCCTAGATTCCTTATTTGAGTAGATTCCCCACTTTTTTTTTTTATATAAACCTGCAATTTTGAATTGGTTGAAAACCTTTATTTTCGTGAGCTATTCCCTGATGCTCTGCTTTATGAGTCCTCACGGCATCCCTTGTCCCAATGTGCTATAAGTTTAGTTAAATATTTACCTTTTCTGAAATTAGATAATTCTATACATGTGCTATATTTTGTATGTAATTTTATGCTATTAATGTCCATTATTGTACCCAAGAGCCTATCTTTTCTCAAGAATTCTACAAATCTAATTTTCTCAACAGCTTTCATTCACATACTTTCACGTGCTTGCTAAATAAAGTCACTTTAACATCCTTCTATCACAACAACTCAATACATTTGGAATCATTGTTAGATTTTTTCCATGACATAAAATGTTAGTGGTAATAATTATAGATTTTTTTTGATATCTTTCCACTCTCATGCCTCGACCTATGAAAATCATGTCTATTTTGCTGTAATTGACCTTGATTGGCAAGATCACAGCTCAAAGCAGAGAAAAATAGCATATGAAAAGTAGAGAAGTGCACCAGGATGCCACAAGCTCTTGGATGCAAACAATTAGGGGTGAGTGAGAGGTCTGTGAAATGGTAGTGCAGAGTATCAGAGTGTCTGGTGATAGAAAATAATCACAAATCCATGCAGGCTCTACCAAAAACCAGATGGAGTTTTGGAAGTGACAAAGCATAAACATAGTACATGGCTACAGAGAAGCTGATGAAAATGCAAAGAAAAGAGTACAACATGGAAAGAGGAAGAAAGTAATTTTACAGTGAAGAAAGCTGACAAACACTACTATATGTGGGTAACAAATGTCAATATCAGCAGTGATAAGTCATGTTGATTGCATGGACACTTGATGGGATCTGATGAGAATGGCACTTTACCTCTGTGGTTGCCTTAGTCTGTTTGTGCTGCTATAACAAAATAGCATAGACTGGGTAATTTATAAAGAACAGGAATTTACTTTCTCACAGTTCTGGAGACTGGGAAGTCCAAGAATAAGGCATTGGTAGGTTCAGTTGTCTGATGAGGGCTGCTGTCTGCTTCTAAGTTGATACGTTGATGATCCTCTGGAAGGGAGGATCATTGTATCTTCAGATGATGATAGGGACAGAAGGGGTGGAGAGGGCCTTAAAGCTGGGTGAAGCCTTTTTCACAAGGGTCTAAATCCCATTTATGAGGGGAGGAACCCTCATGACCTAATTACCTTTTAAGAGTTCCCACCTCTTAACACTATCAGCCATTAGGTTTCAACAAACAATTTTGGAGGGGACCCTTTAAACCACAGCAAAGTCTTCCAAAGTCTTCTTCCTCAAGACTTTTAATCCCACCTAACCATGAGAAAAACATCAGACAACCTGAACTGAAGAATATTCTACAAAATACATGACGAGTATGCCTCAAAACTTTCAAGGTCATCGAAAACAAAGAAAAGATCATTAAAACCAAATCTTAGAAAAACCAAGTCTTAGAAAAATCACAGTCTAAAGGAACCTAAAAAGACATGAATAACAAATCTAATGTAGTATCCTGGATGGCAGGCATCCTGGAACAAAGGATGTTAGGCAAAAACTAAGGGAATCTGAATAAAGAGTGGCATGACTTAATAATAATGTGTCACTATTTCTTCATTAATTATAATAAATGTACCAAGGGGAAGTCGGTGCAAGTATACAAGAATTCTATAATATTCTTGCAACTTTTCTGTAGACCTAAAATTATTTTAAAATAAAAAGTTTATTTAAAAAATTCTACAAAGAAGAAATAACACAAAGGAAATTCAGAAAAATATTCAGACACCAGAAATATGAATTAAGGTAAAAACTTTGAGCTGGATGCTGGAGCAATGGGCAGGAGTTCACACAGGGTTTTGGTAAGGGACCAGGAAACTTTTTCTGTAAGTGGCCAGAGAATAAATATTGTTAGCTTTACAGGCCACATAGTCACTGTAATTACTCCATTCTGTTCTTGTAACACAGTAGTAGCCATTGTGGGCATGACTGTTTAATAAAGTTTTATTTACAAAAACAAGTGGTGGGCTAGATTTTGTGTCTGGGTTGTAGTTTACCACCCTTGGGCAATGAAGTACTAAAGTTACTACAAAGATAACCCAGGGAATTGAGACAGAAACGGGGAAAATAGGACAGGAATTCAGTCCCTAGAACTAGCATTTAAAATAGGGATTGGTTAAAAGAATGCATGATCCTAATTACCTGAGCAGTGGTACAAATCAGAGAAATTTATTGTGAGTTACCAGAGTTATTGAATATGACACTGTAGATTCTCTTGACCAAGGACATGATCTGCTCCAGAGCATGTACTAAGACCACAGACAGGCATGGAGCCTGGGGCTATTTTCCCTGACCAGTACCTAGAAAGCAGATTGTTCTGTATTGTTGACCAAGCTCAGTCATGCATTCAGTGTTCGACCACATTAATAAAACGTCTTTTTATTTTTTCCCTACCAAATCCTTGTGGTTTAATGCTCAGGAATCACAATCCATCCTTTCCTGAAGGATAGGAGGCAGATCACTATTTTCCCTTTTTGCTTCTACAACTTGAGAATCTAAGAATCAGTTGGTGCTTTTTCAACAATCTGGTCCATTTCCCACTTTGTCTGAAGATGAAGGCACAAAGACACTGAGATGTTTGTTTCAATATCGGCTTTCACGCCTTTATTTTATGTCAGGCCCTGGTTGGAGTACTCCTCTTTCATCCTCATGAATCAAACAATGCTTCTCAGAAGCATAACATGTGACCAGAGGAAAGAGGCCTACCTTTGAGCCTTCTGGGGGCCAAAAATTCCCGTCATTTCAAACACTATTTGACTTGAAGCAACAACACTAGGAATTTCCTGTTTAAATCGATATTCCATAGAAGCTGGGCTGGGGCAGAAACTTACATTTCCCAGTTAACACATTGGCATGAAGTTCTCCAACAGCTTAGTTACAATCCAACTCTTACTATTGACAGAAAATACCAATAACGAGAGGTATATAAAGGAAATTATTGAAGTTAGGATACAGCACAACAATAGCCCTGATTAGTCCAGTGTTTACAAGTGAGCTCTAGGGTACAGAGAGGCATGGAAGTGGGTGCTCAAAACAGAAGGAAAAATGCTAGCTGCAGACAAACTGGTACCTAGTAACAATTGGCTGTGATATTGACCCTATGCAATCTGGGTGAGAGTTGCTTATCTCACGGACATCAGACCCTCTGTCTCACTTGTATCTATTAGGTACAGTTAAATGCTACTTGAAATCATTAAAGTGTTTCATAGATCAACTGTTTTCTCCACAAGTATTAATACTTCTTAAGATATTTATTGTATGATATCTTCCTTCCTTCCATTTTCCAAGAATCTCATACGGATGACCTGTGAAATACACATTATGTTGGTATTTTTGAGACACTTTATGTGTTTAAATGTGTGTCCTTGGTGGGAAAGGGGATCATAGATTAAGAGCATCAACTTTTCTTTGGATTTTGTAGTCTAGAAAAGCAATAGACATAAACATCCTTACTACATTTCCTAGAAGTTTGACATACGTTAAGGCCAAGGTGAACAGAATTGAATGAGACCTGACAAAGATCAGAGACTTATTTCAAGGAAATAAAACAAGTTGATTGAAGGTCAACATGTTGTCTGGGTCCAAACTAATTCAGGGCTGAACCCACAACTTAAGATTTGTTAGTCTAATTATTTTACTAGGCAATTAAGAAGGTTTTATGCTCATGGTGTGCTTTTCATTTGCCCTTTTGTTATATTATGCTCTTCTTTAAGGGTATTTTCAGATTTTTTGTATCACTATATTTGAAAAAACAGACAGTTACTGTTATCTAACATTGCAAGACTACACTGTAAGGGAGGCGCACCCATGTGATTTACAATCAGGAACTTTTTTTTATTCCTCGGATGTCTTGTGGTTCAAATGGGGAAAGCTTATGATGGCAGAAGGGTGGAGGTCTCAAAATAAAATATGTCTCGTAGAAGAAGAGAAGGCTACTAAATCCCAGAAAATGTCAGGCAGTAGGTCATAGAACTTTTAGTAAGGTCAGCAATCTCCCAGGGTGCCTACAAAACACTGGTAGAAATTTTCTCAAAAAAAAAAAAAAAATAGAAAGTCCTGAACTATAACTGTGGTTGTGTTATTAAGCATTCAGCATTTTTATGTCTATCTCTCAAAAATCATTGGTCATAGTTGATGGGTATGTGAGGTCTAATTGCAGTTTTATTTTCAAGAAACTGAATGCCCTTGTGTAAGCCAACTCATACTTTCTAGAATTCACTTCCTTCATTAATAAATTTAAGAATTTGAACTATATCAGTGATTTCCAATGTGACAGCATACCTGTATTACTTAATGTTATATACAGTTGTGAGTAGCAGAAATCAGATAACTTTGGCAATAAATAGGTTTTACTAGGTGATTAGAGTTGATCACAGCATTAATGGAATAGTTGCACAACCAAAGTATAGGAGAGGCATCAATACTAAGAGCAGCTCTGGAATTCTTACTAAATGAAGTTTATAGATCTTTTTTTCTAAGTTACTGCAAAGAGGATGACAGCCCCAGGCATCTTCAGTCTTTGGTTTACTTCACTCAGACATCAAATTCAAGAGAAAGAATTTAAATGGGCCCCAGTGGATCAAGAGTCTACCATTACACGATTCAATGATGACCAAAAGTACAGAATCATGTAGCACAAACATAGCCATGGGAGGTCCAACCCTGTGCAAACCAAACAAAGTAGTATTCTCTGCACTCAAAGATGCCCCAACTAACATGATTCTAGTATGATCAACTTATTTTCATATACTACCATAACCATAAGTGCATTCACATTCTTTCAATAGGAGACAAGACACAAGACATTCCACTCCTGGTTTCTTTATTCATATTTCATATTACATGGTCTCTGTTGTACTGTACATTGTTGATGGCTTCCTTGGTATCTGCCTCTCTTTTACTCTTTTAAACATCACTCCAATTTTTATTCGTGTATTTTATTTCTTCCTACACATATGAATATACTTCACAAATGACCACATCCCCAGCTCCACAGGTTTATGTATAATAGCATCTCCCATCAGAGATTGTTTAGGATAAAGCTTATAGCTTAATTGTGGCTAGTGAGTTTTGAGAAGAACTCTAGAAGTCCCTTGGGAAAAATCCTAACTTTAAGAGAGATAGAAAGTGCTTTTACTAGGGATGTTTTTGTGCCCAGATTCATGATCCATTCTGCTCAAGGCCACTGGCTTTCACTTGAATAGGAAGCTGATGTAGACAGAAGAAATGAGAAAGGCAAATTGAGGAAACCAAAGCAAAGCCTGCTCCACTTCTGAACTTTCAGTTACGTGACTTACTTAAAGTCAGTTTGAGTTTAGTTTGCAATTACTTACAGCCCAAAGAAAGGATTCTGATTGACATTCGATTTTCTAACTCCAAAATATCTTGGAGATGCTTGTTCTTCCTCTACTTCTGTCTTGAGCATATCTCGGTTTTTGATATCTTTGAGCAAAATAATAGTAAATTTCCCCCTTATAAATATATTCTACATATGATATAGATGTGAAAGAAGTACACATATTAAAATATATAATCTTTTTTATTATGGCAACTATGAAATTCAGGGGGACACCAGTGTTCTTGGATTTACAACTGGAATGTAGTCATGACTTACTACTTTCACTATTCCTTCTATATTACACATGAATTCACTTTGCAACTTTACTCGCATGGAGGAGCAAGGAAAATTCTCAATCTTAAGAAAATAAAGCCTTGCCCATTGAGATGGTAGAATAGAAGGCAGCCAACAGGACCACATTTTTTTTTCTGGATATTATTGTATAATATCCATCATATTTGCTTTGGATGGTCAGATTCAATAACCTCAAGAAATATTCATTTTTCATAATTTCCCCATTTACATTAGGAGTTCCATAAAGCCATGTCACACTTTTAGTTTCCAGTTCAGTGAAATCCATTAGGAGCCCATTCCCTTGTATAATAAGTTCTCTAGACTGATAAAACACAAACAAATTAAAATTTTCAAGGCTATTAGCTGTAATCCTGACAGACACTTTTACCTCCCCTACCATGACTCCTTTGTCCACGGCACTGGGTTTCTCTTTGTGAGATAGTGATAGATTATCTCTATGGGAGAAACAGCATCCTGTCATTGAACTGTGTTGTCCTTCAGCTTCCAGGGGGCTTTGCTGTTATTTAGGGAACCAGTTGCTTACAGCTGGTGGATATAAAATAAGACCAGTGAATCTCACATGCAACAGCACCTGTTTACTTCTTTTATTTTGAATTGGTGTCTTGGTTGGATGCAGAGTATAAAACATTGAGTAATTTCATGGATGAATGGTATTGACAGCAGCAGGGAAAGTAACTTCAAATCTAGATTAGGTGTCTATTTGGTGAGGACAAATCTTTGCCCCCTTCATGATAGAAAGGGTCACATGAAATCAACCTACTACCAGAGTCTGGCTGGTCCCCGAAGCCATGGTGTCATACCATGGATTTGGAGATGGCCTCGGCAATAGGAATAGCCAAGCCGAACCTAGTAGGGGAAAATTCTGTATGGCTGAATGTATGGATCCATCCCATCTCTTTCCCTTTAATCACTTTGTTTCTTGAGCTCATTGTATGAACACTGGCCTGGCTGGGAAAGGAAGACATCCACAGGGGCTCATCCTGTCCTTCTCATTATGGCGAGGCTATTTTGCAGTGGTGGCCTTCTGGTGCATATTCATGTAGGGTACACACATTTTCAGACTGTAAACCAGCACTTTTTAAAGCACCTGTAGTGAAAGATCTGCTTTTTAAAAATGTCTGATCCACCACCAGCCATCAATTTTCTACCACTGCTCTAAGTCCGTTCTTAGATCTTTAGCCACATACTCTCTCACCAAAACTCCTTGCCACAAAATCCTCTAATATTGCCATTCCTTTATTAGCTCTCTGACCAAACTATTAGTCATTATCTAAAAATCAATATATATCTTGACCTGAGGCCATCTCTCTCTTTGAGGTAAAGTGAAAAACAAGGTATAGTTTTTGAAGATCTGCCAGTGGAAAGATTACTTTTCTCCATTATCTGATAATCCTTAAGGAGAGTTTTAACAGGGCTTCAAAACGCATCTGGCTGGTTGTACTATATTGTGTAATGACATCTTTAAACCAGGCTCCAGTTTTTCATCTTCAGAAACTGGTCATTATATCATGAACTCATGATATAAGAGTGAGAATTGTACTGGGTTGTCCTGGTCTAATTATTTGTGTCTTCAGGTTCTGTCTGGAACTACTTTCTCATGGCATGCCATTGGATGTACTTAGCTAGAAATATTAGAAGACATCTGGTCTGTGCTGCCATTCAAGTCCAGTGGTTTTATCTCCCCCTACGATTAGCACCTCTTTCTTAAAACAGAAACAAAAACAATGCTTTCATACAAAATGAATCCTGACCTTAGGGTCCTTTGTTCCACTCTTAAACATGCTTGCAATGGGTGCCACATATGTCTCCGGTCTGCTGCAGGTATATTTAATATCAGCTTTGTAATAAGAGACTTGGGACAGAAACACCAGATCTTTAGCCCATCTTAGATGTCACAATACCTGTTTCTGTATTAAAGAAAAATTACCCTTAAAACTTAGTGATTTTAAACAACAAACATTTATTATCTCGCAGTTTTTGTGAGTCAAGAATCTGAGCACAGATTACTTGGTTCTCTGCTTCAACTTTTTTCACAAGGCTGAATCAAAGTGTTGGCCAAGACTCAAGTCTTATTTAAAGGCTTGAATAGCTGGAGTTTGGGGAAGGGGGTTGTGCTTCCAAGCTCATTCATGTGACTGTTGGCAAGTTTCATTTCTTTGAAAGTTGTTGGACTGAGGAGTGCAGTTCCTTTTTGACTATTGGCCAAAGGCCTCCCTTAGTTCCTTGACATGTGGACCTTTTCATACAGCAGCTCACAGCATTAAGGATGACTTCATCAGAGTTAGCAGCTGAGAAGGAAAAAAGGAAGCCCGAGTCTTATTTTGTAACTTGATGTTAGAAGTGAAATGCCATTAATTTTGCCGTATTCTGTTTGTTAAAAGTTAATAGATTGTCAGCACTCAAGAGAATGGGATTAAAAAAAGACTTGAACATGAGGAGGCAGGAGACATTGGAAGCCATCTTAGAAGCCATCTTAGAAGCTGTCATGGAAGGCCTCCACTCAAAACAAAACATTTTTGTTTGTTTGATGAATGGGCATCCAAACATGGTACATATTGCCTGCAAAATCCAACTAAGCACAACAGATATTACATCCCCTTCTTAGCCAAAAAAGTAAGATGTGTCTTCACTTTGGAGTACCTACCTGGGACCAGCCCAGACCAATATGTTCTCAGGAACTTCACTAAAGTGGCAATGTCCTATATTTGTTGTGAGATTTACCTCCTGAAAACATCATATGTATAGTTTTGAAAGTCTGTAGGGAATTTATAACTCATGCTTACCTGTCAGAATTGTGTCATTAATATAAGAAACCAGTCTGAGTTCTTCTTAGGCTCCAAGGGATCAAAGTCTCAACAGGTTAGATTGTAGCAGGGATAAAGTTACAGAACTTGACAGATATAAAGTTCCCACATCAGGGGAGATAGTTCGGCTTTGGGTGTCTCTATGTGCTGCAAATGAGAAAAAGTGTGTCAAGAACTCTGTGTAAAGTATCGAGGAGCATGAAAGGAAGAATAGTCACAAAGTTACCCGCTTGATTAAGATTATAATACTAAAAATTGTTCTCTTAGCTCCATCAGTCTTTCCTTTAGGATAAATCAGAAAATTCAAAATTTCTGAAGAAGAAAGGAGAAACAATAAAGCACTTTTGGAAGATTTCAACATATTTTCTTGACAAGGTAAAAAAAGAAGTCTACTGGATTTTAACACTATATAAAAGTAAGGCAGCAGATAGGTAAAATATATTTATAACATAGAATTCATAAAATTCATGCTTCTAATGTTCTTAAATTCCTTCCTTTGCATTATGCCAAGGACATTCTTATACTTTTAAGTGTAAGCTAGTCTTGGCCATGACTGGTTCAGGTTTGTGTAGTCTATGCTGATAGAACTGTAGTTGGCTGTTGACCTAGCACAGAGATTATGATATTTAAGGTGAGCGCTTGCAATAAATTCTATCTACATTTCTAATTTTCTGTTCTTAATTAAATATCTTCAAATTGTCTTGAGAATTTTCATAATCTGTAAATAAAATACATTTTCTTGTGGATTTTTATTTACCTATGGCCAGAAAGTTCAATGTAAGGTTGTAAGGGGGTATCATACAAAGGTTCTATAGGTGTGTTTCAGTTAATATTGCTGTAAAATAAACTACTACAAAGCTTTGTGACATAAAACTACCACATTATACTCACAGATTCTATAAGTTAGAAATTTGGAAAAGTTTTAGTGAGGACAGATAGCTCTGCTTTATGGTTTCTGAGGTCTCAGCAGAGCAGAGTTGAGGTTGGAAATGACTCATTATCTGGGAACTGGATCATCTGGATGCATCTTCACTCACCTGTTTGGGGGTTGATGATAGCTTTGTGTCAGAACACCTAAACAAGGCCACTCCATGTGATCTCCTCACTTTGCTAGTTTGGGCTTCCTTGTGGCATGGTAGCTGGGTTCCAAAATAAGTATCCTGAGAGAAGGAAAGCAGGAGCTTTAAGTCTCCTGAGGCTGAAGACAGGAGCTGGCATAGTGTAACTCCTGTCATATTTAAGTCAAACATCTACAGGGTCCAGATTGATGGAGGGGATAAAGACCCCATGTGTTAATGCTAGGTATGTTCAAGGATTTGGTGCCATATTTTAAAACTACCATTAGGAGGATGTGATTCTTAAAATTTTCTGGCTCATCTCTATTATTGCCATTTTATTTAATTTTAAGGATCCAAATCTTTTCTTCTCTCTGAATGCCTTAATGTCCTGAGAAGAATCCTAGAGAATTTAATTTCTACAGTCTTAACCCAACAATTGTACGGAGCAAAATGTTTTATTCAGCTGTGTCACATAAATTCTCTGAGATTTTTCTTTATCTTGAGCTGAGGATTTTTAGATGTGACTTTATCAGTTTCTTATTTTATCTACCATTGCTGCAAGGAATATGAACAATTCTATCTGTCACTTCTCATTGTCCCTTAATCACTGACCAAATCACTGATTCAAATTTCAAATAATCTAGGATCTGATATGCAGAAGTGGAGTAGGAAAGAGAAGATTATACCTGTTTAGAGGGAATTGCACAGAATTGCTAATCAATATCATAAAAAAACTAAAAAAAATATTTTAATTGTTCCAAACACCTACACACTCCTGCAAAGCTTTCTTCTTTGTTCCTATAGTCACAAATGAACACAGATGATAATGCAATTCACTGGCACCTAACCCAAGTACCTGGTACCAACATCTTTTATTCAGGGTATTCAAGAGTGGTTTAATTGGAAGCCACAGAAGCTGATGCTGACTGATTTATATAAGGAGGGATTTATGCAGTATCATTGGAGGAGCTCATGAAATCAAAGGTATAATATTTCAGGATCTTAGGCACCTCTAGGATCATCAGCGGTAGAAGTGTGTATATGTTTCTTTTGTCAAGAAAGCTGTCATTTGATTGACTTAGCTACAGACACCTCCAGTAGTCAAAACTCTTAAAAACCACTAGTTGTGTGCACTGTATAACAATCACCCAGAGCATCATTTTATTTTCTCAGAAAAACTTCCTTTCCGTCCCTTATTATAAGCATTAAAAGTTGCCATGGGGGCACATGGAAAAAACTTCTCTCATGAGAATAAAACAGTTTTGCTAGTGTCAACAGGCAAATTTCCCCTTGGAGTTCAAAGATCAGAAGCAGATGTCAGGCAAGGATCCTCCTCAAGGAAAACAGAAGCCTGCCCGCCTCTAAGATTAGCACTGCCACTGTAATACTTCTGCCAAGTTCACACTTGGGCTGAATCCAGAGGCTACTTCTCTAATTGAAAGGTTCTTATGTGGTTCCCTATGTTCTTTGATTTACTAAGCATCAGTTGTTCCCGAGCATTCGGGCTTTTCCAGTTTCTGCTAGATTGCTTGTGGTTCTACCTACGTTAGTTCATATCCTCGATGAAAAATATAAAGGGATTAATGAGAACAAGAAGTTCAGGAAAATTAATTGCTGGATGATGGTGAGGCTTCTTGTTTATTTTATTCTCTGTGTTTGTTGTAACAGCCTACATTAGGTGGCTCCTTCTATACCTGTGTGTGTTGCCCATATCATCTATCTCTCTAAGCAGAGTATCCTCCAGGTTTAATAGGTATCCCACTTAAGGACAACCAGAAGACAAAAAACTGATTTGTCTATTGATAGGCAAATTTAACTCATTAGAATTATGATTTGGACTGTTATTTTTGGGTCTGTAGTAACTTTATTCTTTATCCTATTTTTAATCAAAATTACTAAGTGAAAATTTAAATAATTTTCATCCTCTGTTTTTTTCTAGTTTATATTATTCTCTCTTCCTTTTTTTTTTTTTTTGAGACAGAGTCTCAGTCTGTCATCCAGTCTAGAGTGCAGTGGCGTCATCATAGCTCACTGCAACTTCAAACTCCTGGGGTCAAGCGATCCTCCTGCCTCAGCCTCCAGAGTAGCTGGGACTTCAGGTGTGCACCACCACACCTGGGTAACTTTATCTATTTTTAGTAGAGACAGGATCTCACTCTTGCTCAGGCTGGTCTTGAACTCCTAAGCTCAAGTGATCCTCCTGCCACAGCTCCCCTAGTGTTAGGATTGCAGGCATGAGCCACCACACCTGGCCTATATTATTCTCTTGATCTTTATCTTTAGGTCATTCTTCAGGTCAGGTTTATTGACTTGGCTTCATAATTTTTTGAACATTTGTTTCATCTGTTCTGGAAATTTCCTTAGTAATACCAATTGTTCAGATTTTAGATCTCTGTTCTATGTTAACAATATTCCTGATCATAGTTTCATTCATTTTTTGTCAGTTATTTTACTACTTCTACTGTAATATTTTTAAACAATGCATTATTAATTTTATTACATTCCTTGTCTTACACAATTGTCTATTACATTCTGTAGTCTTATCATCCATTCTTCCAAATCTTAGTTCTTAAAGTCAATACTTTTGAATGTTAGGATTACAAAGTAGTCTATAAACTTCACTTTTATTTCCTCAACCATATTTTTGTTTTAAAAAAGGACCCCCTTCCTCTGATTTTGTTCTATTTGATCAACTTCTTATTGTTCGCAGAATACATACAGCTGACTACTCACTGTTATCTTTTTTTCTGTTAAGTCTTCTTTGAGTGAAAACCCTTTCCATGCCTGGCATATTCTTCCCACATAGGGCGGACTGATTTTATGTGTTTCTTTTGAATTTTTCCTCTTTGTTTATGTTCTTTTGTTGATTTCAGTTAACAAATGTGATACTGATGGGAATGGTTAGTCTCAAGTTCCTAACTTTTATAGCGTTTCCTTCTCTTTTATTTTTATTGTCTCCTTGAAAAATAGCTAATTCGTACAAGAATATAAGAGAAAACAAAAAGATACACAGTTTGCACAGTTTGCTTCTGGTCATAATACTGAAGCAAAGAACCAGATCTAATATTTATAATTTGTAGCTGACATTCTCCTTGAGCTTTAGTTACTCTTTGGACGAAGCCCAAGTGTTTAAAGATCTATTCTAAAATTCACAATCTTATGGCCCGTTTCCCCTAGCCATGTCTTTTAGGAGTAAGCAACCACACCAAAGTGTTACTAGAAGAAGCATTTAGCTTTATAGAAGGCAGTTAAATTTAAAATGACAAATGAAGTAGATCTTAAACTATTTAAAAAGTGCTGAAGAAATGCCAGTATGTTTAAATTGTGGGGGAAAAATAAAAAGAAAATCGATATATTATAACATGCACTTGGATTTTCAGCACAAATGGTTTCAATGCCAAAAAACAAACAAACAAACAAACAAACAAAAAGATGGCCCTGTGGCAAACTGAAATGTTGGGAATCTATCTCTACAGTTCTTTTAGCTCTTTAGCTGGTGTCACTTTTCCTGTTCTGGAAGGGTCTGCTCTCCTTCACATGTTCTCCCGTTACATAGTTCCTACTCTGTAAAAACTGGCTCTTAGTTTGAGATACAGAAATTACATTGGCAAATACTTTCTTGAGATTTAAATTGAGTTAACTATGTGACTTATCTAAACAAGTCAAATCTTAATAGATCAACACATATTTAATCAATACTTTTCATACTGAAGGCACTTTCTTATGTGTTTTGAGAATGAAGTTTATACAACTATGTTAGTCTGCTAGAGTTTCCATAAAAAAGCTCCACAGATTGGGTGGCTTAAACAACAGAATTTTATTTTCTCATGGTTCTGGGCTAGAAGCCAGAGATTCAAGTGTCGGCAGAATTGATTTCTTCTGAGGGCTGTGAGGAAAGGATCTTTCTAGACCTCTCTCCCAGCACATGGCCATCTTCTCCCTGTGTCTTCAGATTGTCTTCCTTTTATCCATGTCTGTATTCAAATTTCTTTTTATCAGAATACCAGTCATATTGGTTTACGGCCCACTCTAAACACTTAATTTTAATTTGAATTGACTCTGTAAAGACACTATGTACAAATGTGGTCGAATTCTGAGGTACTGGGTGGTAGGACTCCAACGTACGAATTTAGTGGAGACAAAATTCAACTCACAACACACCACATACTATTTATTGTACACATGAAAGTCAGTGCAGTATATTGGTTAAGAGAAAAGGCTGTGAAAACCATCTACCAATCTGAATCCTGGATCTGACTCTGTCTCCTAGCTGAATTACTCTCTGCAAGTTTATTATTATTATTATTTCTTTTCATTTTTAGCTTTTCTATGCTTCAGGGCCCACATCTCTAAATTTAGGTTGTTAAAATAAATTAAAATGGAACTGGAGAATTCCTGAGAAGACAAAGCCAGTTAGGCCTCATAAATGACCTTAACCTTGCTTTGTTTGCAAACATAAGCAAAACTTACCTTGAGCTATATATTATAAATGTATGTATTTTAAAAAAATGAAAATTAAAGCTAATCGATAAGAAGTTGCCAACCAATTTATATCACTAGGCATTTTACAACAGGATAGACAGATAAGGCAAGTGTATAACTTTAACCAATTAAATATTTTCTTTGCTTTATATCTGTGTTCATTCTATAAAAGCCTTCCCCTTGAATTCCTTAGTCGGAGCCTCTAAACAATTCTGGTTTGGGCTGATTCATGAGTTGCTGTTTGCTCAAATAAACCCTTTAAAATTTTATTGTGCCTCAGCTTAGTTTTTAACAGGGATAATGCTGATTTCATAGGCTTCTTTTGTGGACTAATGAGTTAATACAGGTTAAGTACTTAAAAAGTACATATTTCAGAGTACACATTCAATCTACACAATTTAATTTTAGATTTTTTTTATATTTAAATAAAGGGAAGAGATATGTTATATAACATCTAAAGCTATCATGATGACTAAATCAGGCACATATGATACAGTAATGGTTCTGTTAGATGCCAATATAATTTATTTTGATAAAAATCAAGATTTAAAAAATATTTAAGCAGAGCCACTAAAACAGCTGTTAGTCAAAAGCATTTAAACTCCCTATCCTAATGACGTTCGGTTCTGTATCAGATGAAATATACTTTATCTTTCTTGCTGAGTAAGCTGTAAAACCTGAACAGAATGCATGGAAAAGCTATTTGAAGACCCAACAAAGTAACTATTTTTTAATTTTTAATTTTTTCTTTATTTCACCACTTGCTTTTGAACTTGGGAGAGCAAAATAATTAGCACTAGGCAGATTGCGAAAGACGACCAGAATTCCAAGTTCCACCACACTGTGGTGGTAATTGTACCTTTCCCCCACTTTAGTATTCACCTGCCTGAAATTAAGGTTGCCCAAAATCTGGATGTGTGCATTGATGTAGACAGAGAACACTCCAGGGGAGGCTCTCTAATTCTGATTTGAGGAACAGAAAAGAGGTCTCCTAATATTCAGAGGTGGTGGAAAATATCCCTAATTTTATTTTCTTTCTTTTTCTTTTTTCTTTCTCCTATTTCCATTCTCTTTCACTCCAGCCCCCCAGTTGCAGGGATGGAGTGAGGGCCACAGGGGAGGCAAGGCAGCCTACAAGCACCTAAAGCTCAGAGTGAGGCAAACTTTCCTTTGTAATCAAAGCACATGCAGTCCCAAGAAGGTGGGGTAAACGGCCCTTGCTTTTGTTCTCTCTTTGTCTGTGCCTTGCTTAGTCCCAGTGGTAGTCACACTCACAGGAACTGTGTGTCAGAACGGGATAAATAAAGCTTCCGCTTTCTGGCTAAAGGACCAAAAGGGGAGCCCCAGGAAAGCAGAAAGTGTAGGGGTGATCCCAGATAGGGAGGAACTCAAAAAAGTGACTCCATCAAGTCTATGAACTCATGGGCTTACCCCTGACCCAAGCATGCATGGATCTTAACCTCAAAAACATACCAAGTTTTTGAAAACTAATCTAAGAAATAGACTACCACCCAGGCCTCACACTGGCTGCTGGCTGGTGTACACAGGGGACAGATCTGAATAGCAAAGGCAGTGACAATGGAATTTAATTGAAACCACATAAACAAAAAACTGGTTGGAATTTGTTTATTGAGCCCAACTATGTTGACCTACTGAAACAAAAATAACAATATTAAATATCATTTAAACAAGATATAGACTCATAGCATAATATTCAAAGTGTCCAGGATACAACTTAAAATGATCCAGCATATAAATAATCATGAAAATCCTGACTTGCAGGATAAAAAGCATTGCACAGATATCAAAGCCAAAATGACACAGATGTTAGAATTATATGGTAAAGAATTTAAATCAGCGCTTATGAAATGCTTCAACAAGCAATTACAGAAACAATTGGAATAAATAGAATGATAGAAAATATCAGCAACGAAGTAGAATATGTGAAGAAGATCCAAATAGAAATTTTATAGCTGAGCAATAAAATAACAACAAAAGCAAAACTTCACGGGATAGATAAGATATTTTTAATTCAGAGTCAATAGATGGCTTCCTGAGGGTGAAGAAAGGGCTGTGAGATCTTTGAAATTGAATTGTATGGATAGCAAGTGAGCATTTTTTCCAAGGAAGTGGGTGCACTGTTGAAAATGCCGATGCCTGGGCTACAAGCTCAGAGTAATAATTTAATGGTCTGTGAGTAGAGTCTGGGGAATCAGGTTTTTAAAAAATCTACCCAGACCATTTTCATTACCAGCCAGGGGTGAGAACCATTAGTCAAGTACAATCCGTTTAGTTTTCAGAAAAGATGACTAAGACCCAATAGATAATTTCCCCATCCGCTTTCTCTGCCACCTAGATGGCAAATACCATTTATTATCAGTTGTTCCCTGGGCATGCCAACATGACACAACTTTAAATCTAATTCTTAAATTTTTCCCACTCCAACTTTCTATTTCCTTAATTTCTCAGATAAATCTCTTATATTTGTGTATTTATTCATATTTTTCAGAAAGAGCCCCAATTAGCTTTATTTTCTACCTTGATTAGAGGCCTGGAGTAGGGCGCAGGGTGCTTGCCTGGGCTGTGGAATTTGGAAGAATATCATAATGTTAAGTGATTAGGATACATACTATTTGGAATAGTTATTTTTTAAAAAATAGAAATTAATTGAAAGAGGTCATGTTGCATAAAATATAAAAAATTTAAAATAAAGTAAAAATCACTAACATTGCTGTGAGAAGCCATATTAAACACCGAGACCAAGAAAAACCAATAATATTTGCCCTGTCTTTATTTGAAAATTGATGTTTTGTTCCTTGTGGATTATTCTTTTTTTAAGTCAGTTTAGTGCATTAAATATTGTAAGTAAATGGTGTGTTGAAATATTTTGTGTGTCTTGATCAACGAGTTTTTTGGGGACCCCTTGGGTCTGGTGCTTGGGAGGCAGATGTCTCTGTCTCACCCTGGTCCCGACCTGGATTACTGCCAAGTGAGAACTTATGGAAAGAACGAAAAGTTCCTGACCATGGTGACAAACAGGTTGGATCACTGGGAAGTGGAAGCATGTAGAGAATGCATAACGTTTTGGGTGAGAAGAGGGGGCATATTTAATGCTTTATTATAAAAATGGATGATATTTTTGCCTTTTCAGCCAGCACTAGAAATTTTCTGAGAGGAAAGATAAAATATTTTTAAGACCCCACTTTTTAATAAATGGCTTAAAGTGGAGATAAAACTCTGAGTATCTGCATTATTAGCAACCATGATGCTTTTTTTAAAAAGATAATTAAATAGGTTTCTTGGTCAGAGAGAAAAGAGAATAGAGGAGAAAAGATCTGAGAAGGGAACAGAAGGAGGAGCATCATTTTGGGAACAGGAATTGCTTGTGCCTAAGTTGTTTTCATTTGAAATGTAAATTTTTCTATCTTCCTAAACTTTCCAGTGAAGTCCATAAATGCCTGTGTGCATTGGTTTCATTTTATTTTTGTGTTGTACAAATTAAGGAAGGGGACCCATTTTCTGCCAGTGACAACAATAGCAAGAAAATGAGAGAATCTTTAAATTGAAATAATTCAGCAAAAGCAAGAGCTCAGAACCAGAGAAAAGTATAGAATATAAATCCTCTTGGAGTTCTTAGCAATCTCATGGAAGACCTGGGGCTTTCCAATTTTTGTAAAGAGTTGAATCCAATCTTCCCAGAAACGTAGGGTTCCTGTGACGACACTTGAGGTGCACATGAGTCCTTAGCATGGCTATTCAGCATAACTAGACAATGCCCACACTTTATTTGCTTGTAATTGTGTAGACTGCGGACTTTCTTGTATGTGATTATGCAGTGTTTCTTTGCCAACCAGTTATCTCATCACCTCTCTCTTGCTGTTAAGAAAACTTATAAAAACCTGGAAATAAGGCAAATATGTAGCCTGACTTTTCAATGCCATATGGGAGCAAAAGCCTACTTCAGGATTTTCTAGAGTAGTATACATTCTTCAACTCACTGTTTGCTGTTCTTAAGAATTCCTGAACTTAGTGAAGTTACATGTAAGTTGTGGGGTTTTTGTTTGATAGAAACACAAAATATATCTGTCTAACAGAAAAAAGTTAACCCCAAAGTTTATAGTTCATTGTTCTACAGGACATTAGTTTGTTTCATATCTAACTTGGCAATCTTATTCCAGATAAAACTTTTGTAAATTCCCAATAAAAATCTAGCTCATCAAATCTCTTTGAAGTGGTATTAACATCTTACTAGTTTCCTCATTAATTAATAAACTAAATAAAACCTTTGACGTGCTCATAAAAAAAAATCATGGATTGAGCGCAGGAGGAGCTTAATATCAGAATTGAGATGACATGGGACGAATTAGCAATCTTAAAGATGAATCAGTAGAAATTATCCAAGCTGAACAACAGAAAAAAAGAAGATTTAAAAAAAAAAAAAAAAACCCGAACCCAAAAACAGTGCACAAGGACCTGTAGGAGCATAACAAAAGATTTAACATTTGTGTCTTTGGCATTCTGGAAGGAAAGAAAAAAAGAATATAGTGCAGAAAAAATATGTATTTGAAGAAATAATGACGGAAAACTTTACAAATTTGTCTAAAGCCATAAACTCTCAGCTTCAGTAATCTCAGCAAACTGCAAATAGAATAAACACAAAGGAATCCATGCCCAGTCACATCATAATCAAAGTACTAAAAATTAAAGACAAAGAAAAAATATTGAAAGCAACTATAAAGACATAGTTTATTACCTATAGGAAAATAATGATTCGAATGATGACAGATTCTTTTTGTCAGAAACCATTGAAGCCAGGACCAAATAGCTCAACATTGATAAGGTAAGGAAAGAAAACTATTATACTATCAACCCAAACATCTATATCCAGTGAAAATATTCTTCAAAAATGAAAATAATATAAAGACTTTTGGAATAAAGAAAAACTTAGAGAATGTATGGCCAGAACACCTGCTCTAAAAATTTTGCCAGAAAAATTCTTTTGACAGAAGGAAAATGATACCATAAGGAAACTAGAAACATTAAGATGAAGTAAGAGCAAGATAAATGATGATTATTGTTGTAAATAGACTATTAATCTCCTCTTGAGTCCTCTAAATATGTTTGAGAGTTGAAACAAAAATGTTTAAAATTAGTTGTGAATTTTCAGTGTATGTGGATATAAAACAAAACAAGGACAGAAAGAGGAAGGGAAAAGGGCCCTATCTGGTGGTAAGGTTTTTACATTCCACTTGAAATGGTAAAGTAAAATAAAATAAGTAGACTTTAAAAGTTAAGTATTGTATTATAATCATGAAGGCAATCACTCACAATACTATAAAAAGAATTAGAGTCAATAACCAAGTTATAAAATAACAAATAATATTCAAAATATCTGAAATGAGGTAGGAAAAGAAAAGCATAGGAATTAAAGTATAGAATAGAGCAAATAAACAAAAAAGATATAATAAAATGGTGACCCTAAGTCCACATGTAACAGTAAGTACATTAAATACCACTGGTCAAAACATGTCAATTAAAAAACAGGGATTGCCACAATGTAGAAAATAATATGACTCAATGAAATATTTAAGACAAGAAATACCACATACGATGATAGATAGATTAGAAGTAAAAGAATAGAAAAAAACATACCGAGCAAACAAACATCAAAAGAAAGTTGGAATGGTTAGATTAATAGAAATCAAAATAAACTTAAAAAAATTATTATGAGGACTAAAGAGGGATATGACTTAATAAAGAAAGGGTAAATTCCTCAAGGAGACATAACAATCTTAAAAGTATATGTCCCTACATGAGAACTTCAAGATATGTGAAGCAAAACCTGACAGAATTTAAAGGAGAAATGGGCAAATCCATGATTATAGTTGGGAGATTTTGACTCTGTTTTCAGCAATGGATAGACATAAAATCAGCAAGAATACCACAGAACTGAATTACAACATTAACCAACTAGATCTAATTGGCATTGAGAGAATACTCCAACAGGAGCAGAATGCATATTTATTTCAAGTACATATGGAACAGACACCAAGATAAACCATGTTTTGGATAATATTACAAAATTATTTAGAAGACTTGAAATCATACATGATCATAATGAAATTAAGGTAGGAATCAGTGACAGAAAGATAAAAAGAAAACCTCCAAACACTTAGAATTCAAACAGCACACTTCTACAAAATTCTTGGGTTAAGGAGATAAATTCAAGGAAAATTGGAATATATTTGAACTGAATGAAAACACAACAATTTGTGAGATGCAGCTGAAACAGTGCTTTGAGGAAACCTTATATCTTTAAATACTAATATTAGAAAGGAATGAAGGTATGAAACCAGTTATTTAAATTTCCACCTTAAGAAACTACAAAGAGAAGAAAAATAAACCAAAAGCAAGCAGAAGGAAGGAAATACTAAATATAAAAACATTAAAAACAAGAACAATAAAATAGAAAAACTGTAGAGAAAAATCAATGAAAACAAAAGCTGCTTCTTTGAGGAGATGAATAAAATTAGAAAAGATACAGAAAAAATAAATAAATCAGACCTGATCAAATCAAAAAGCTTCTGCACAGCCAAGGAAACTAACACCAGAGTGAATAAATGACCTACAGAATGGGAGAAAATATTTTCGTGCTATACATCTGATAAAGGGCTGATACAGAACTGAGGAAAATCAGGAAGGAAAAAATCAAACAACCCCATTAAAAAGTGGGCAAAGGACATGAACAGAAACTTTTCAAAAGAAGATAGACTAATGGCCAAGAAATATATGAAAAAAATGCTGGACACCTTTAATTATAAGGGAAATGCAAATCAAAACGACAATGAGATATCACCTATCTTCAGTGAGAACGGCTTTTATCAAAATGTCTCAAAACAACAAATGTTGGCATGGATGCAGAGAGATAGGAACACTCATACACTGGTGATGGAACTGCAAACTAGTAAAACCTCTATGGAAAGTAGTATGGAGATACCTCAAAGAGCTAAAAGTAGAACTACCATTTGATCCAGCAATCCCATTATTAGGTATTTACCCAAAGGAAAAAAAAGATACTTTATAAAAAAGACACCTGCAGTGGAATGTTTATAGCAGCACAATTCACAATTGTGAAGATGTGGAAACAGCCCAAGTGCCCATCAATACATGAGTGGATTAATAAAATGTGGTATGTGTAATCCATGGAGTTCTACTCAGCCACACACACACACACAGAAAAGGGTGAACTACCTATTGTATTATCCTCGATGAAGCTGGAGCCCATTCTTCTAAGTGAAGTATCACGAGAATGGAAAAACAAGCACCACATGTACTTACCATTAAATTGGTACTAATCAATCAACACTAATGTGCATATATGGAAGTAACATTCGTAAGTTGTCAGGCAGGTGGGAGAGGGAGGAGGGGATGGGTAAATTCACACCTAACAGATGCAGCAGGCACTGTCGTGGGGATGTGCACGCTTGTAGCTCTGACCAGGGTGGTGCAAAGGCAATTTATGTGACCAAAGCATTTGTACCCCCATAATACTCTGAATTTTTTTGAAACAATACTATATTAGGATTGAAATAGAAGATAATTCTATGGACCCAGGAGACATTAAAAAAATAAGAGAATTCTACAAAATCTCTTCACACATAAATTTGAAAACTTATTTGAAATGCACCGATTTCTCAAAACCCACAAACTACAAAACCCACCCAAGATGAAACAGATACCCGGAATAGTGCTAAAATTAGTAAAAACATCGGCAAAGACTCCCTCTTTTGACCAAAGCTTTAGTCAGCCTCCTCTGAGTCCTCCGCTTGGCTATGCCTGAACTTGCTCTTCCTTCTCTGTCCTTGCAGAATACAGTTTGAGAAAGAATTCCACTAGGTCAGCTTAGCAAAAATCCCCCCATCCTTGGTATCTCACTGTCCCTATCACCCTGGCCTGCCTTCACCTTGAAACCTCTTATCCTTGAGGTTTCCTTTTAGTAATTTTCCATCTACTGATCCCAACCCTGCTTCTTGGTTATAAATCCCCACTTGTCCCTGTTAGAGTCAGAGTTGAGCCCCATCTCCCTTCCGCACTGTGAGACCCCACTGCAGTGGTGTCTGTACCTACTGCCATGGCTCCGCTTGAATAAAGTCTGACTTGCCATCTTTAAATTACTTTTCTTTAATAACGTTAAATAATTGTTAAAAACTTTTCCAGAAATGGTATCTCCTGACCCAGATGGTTTCACTCAAAAATCCTGGCAAATGTTTCAAGAATAACACCAATTCTTTACAATCTCTTCTAGCAAATAGAAGAGGATTAAATACTTTCCTAACTAATTTTGCAAGGCTAGCATTACCCCATACCAGAACCAGAGAAAGATTTATGAACCTTGTGGGGTACACAGAAATTTTTTGTGTGTGTTTTTCTACAGAATTAGGGCTTTATGAACAAATTTTTGTATAAATCGAAATCCTGGGCTAAAAGCAACCCTTGAGTTGCTTTACAATTGAATAGATAGTGAGACAACTGTATAGATAGATTTATTTAAATCTGGAGGTGTGTGATTACATTTCAAGGGAAAATGAAGCTCAAGACCTTGAAGACATTTTCTAGGTTATTAAAACCAAAGAAACAGGGAGTTGGGGGTGGAGTGGGGCTTATCTAGCCCTTGGAAAGATGTATTTACATTCTAAAACGTTAGAGTGAGAACCAAGAATCCATTTCATTCATCTTCAGGGAGCAAATTTTTTCTACCTACTTTTTGTAGGGGAGAGAGTGGCAGCTGGCTCTTCCTCCTGTGTGTGTATTTGTGTTTGTGTGTGTGTGTGTGTGTAATTTTCCTCTGTTCTTCATGTAAGATATAGACTTTATACGCATATTAGATTTGATCTAGCTTTCATTCAGTTACTCCAGGGGTAAGACTTGGGAAATCCCAACACAAAGAAAAAGAGTGCTCAGGTGGGTTGGCATTTAATTGCTCTAAACCAGAACTGACAGAGGCTACTTCTGATCACTATTCTGTGGCTAGAACAAGTTACCTGGCCCTAATCAAACACAAAGCAAGGAAATGTACGACTACTTACCATGTATCTCAAAGATGAAGAGACAGAATTATTTGCTTATGAGCATTAATTTTTATCAAAACACTTTGATTAGAAGGAAAAATGATGGGTTAAATTAATTTTAATCAACTCTCACAAGTGAACAATATTTATTGAAATAAATACAACAATATTTATTGGAAAATGGTACACATTTTACTACACCTTATAAAGTAACCAGTGAAGTCAACATCACTTCCACCTGGTAAGCATGAAAGATATAGTTGCTTTGGGCGCCTAATTCCCATAATGAGGCTCATTACCTGCCATCCATAACTTAATCTAAGGCAGTGGTGGTTCTCAGCTAGGAGCTGCTTTGCCCTCCTTCTTCCTCCATGGACATTTTGACAACATCTGGTAACATTTTTAATTATTACAACTGGGGTGGGCCTACAGGTGTCTGATAGGCAGAAGCCAGGAATGCTGCTAAACATTTTAAAATGCACAGCCCCCACAATAAGAATTATCCAAAGCAAAGTATTACAGTGCTGAAGTTGAGAAAGTAAAGAATAAAAAAGAAAATGAGCCATTCACTTTTCTTAAAATTTTCCATAAAAATATTTATGTTTCTAAACTCTAAAGGTAAATAAAAATATGCCTTTGTGCAATAGCATGTACATTCTAGGTCAATATGAGAAGAGGTACATGGACCCAAATTTATATGATGTCTGACTTCTTCAAGGAAATGACTGCCTACAGAAAACTCTGCCCCTGACATTGAATAATTCCTGTTTTGAAAGGTCTCCAAATTTCTTGATTGACCCCTTGAAGCCAATCAAGGACTGCAAAATGTGGCTAAAGAGCAAATAGAAAGTTTTCCCCACTTTAATAGACTATTTGCCAACCAGACCCTGTCTAAATATGTTAGTACTTTACTCCATAAACTTACTCTCCTTTCCAACTCCTTCGAACCCATTGTCAACAGAAAAGAAGCCAAACTCTATAAAATAATTTAAAGAAGTTTGTTCTGAGCCATGTTTTAGGACCATGGCCCAGAGCCACGCCTAAGAAGCCCTGAGCAAGTGGACTCTCTGTGGTTGGGTTACAGTTTGATTTTA
>RJWJ010008777.1:0-52256 GCA_004363605.1 Indri indri
AGCAGTGATACGGGAACATGAATAGACTACCCTTTTCAAATGTGTTTTATAAATTTTATGTGATGATTGAAACAAAGCCTATAATACCATCTGATACTCAAGATAATTATATTTAAAAGGAGGCTGTTGAAAAGATTTAAATGGAAGTAAAGTTTTCCATACTTGACTCAAAACAGTAAAATTTTAAAACTGCTAGACTATGATAAGTCACACATTTATATAAGAATTCCAGGAGCAACCACTATGAAAACTAGAATACACAAAATATACACTAATCATCTCTATAAACAAATCAAGATGTAATTCACAAAATATGCTCATGTAACCCAACCAAAAGCAAGAAAATGAAACAGAGGAATGAGAATCTGAGGAAATAAACAGAAAAATAATAGAATGGTAGACTGAAGGACTAACGTATCAATAAAATAATTTCTTTCCATATAAATCATAAGACAGACATTGACAGGGTGGATTAAAATACACGCAAACATGACCCAATCATATGCTGTTTATGAGAAGCTCAATTTAAATTCAATGAATTTGGTAGGATCAAAGTAAAAAATGGAAAAAGATAAACCAAGCAAATATTAATTAATTAAAAAAAGAACACAAGACAGGCTGTGTTTTTATCTGGTAAAGCAGACTTTGGAAAATTACTGGAACAAAGAGGAACATTATAAAATGATGAAACAATCTAACAGGAAGACATAAGGATCTTAAAAGGTTATTGAATGACAGTCTTTATGTATATGAAGCAAAACTATGTAGAATGGAAAGGAAAAATAGGCAAATCCATAAATGTAGTTAATTTCAACACTCTCAGCAACTGGTAGAGCTGCTAGTAAGAAAGTCAGCAAGGATATAGAAAACTGGACAACAGCATAATCAACTGGATGATACACATATAATTACCCCACAACAACAGAATACAGGAAAATCACTGAACATGTGGGAATTAAATGATACATTTAACAATATTCCATGGACCAAAGAGGAAGTGTCAGAGGAAATTAAAAATTACATATACTTTTAAATAGCAAAGAAGAAATCACAAGTTAAATTCAAATATATATATATTTTTTTTCCTGAAAGAGAACGAAAACACAATCTATCAAGATTTGCAGGATGTAGCTGAAATAAGATGTAGAAGAAAAATTTTTACTTTAGTTGCTTATATTAATAAAGGAAACATTTCAAACCAACAACCTAAGCAGCCATTGTAAGAAATTTGAAAAAGAAGAGCAAATTAAATTCAAAGTACACAGAAGAAAAGATACAGTAATGTGTACAAATCAATAACATAAAAAAAGATTCAAAATAATAAAAATGTGTGAAACAAAAATGTTTTCTTGAGACAAAATTAATAAATGTCTATCTGATCAAAACAAACAATAGATAAAATAAAATAAGCAGTATCGCAAATGAAATTAGAGATCAAACTGGAGGATCAACCTGCACTAAAGGGATAATAAGGGACTATTATAAAAATGTTATGCCAACTGAGATGAAATGGACAACTTGCTTAAAACTGTGTCCCCAATATCAGGACATGGAGCAGTACCAGTACCTGGCTTGTTAGGGACCAGGCCACAGAGCTCTGCCACCCCCACCCCCACCTCCATGGAAAAATAGTCTTCCATGAAACTTAGGAACAGGGAGCCGCACAGCAAGAGGTGAGGGGCAGTGGGCTGGAGCTTGACCTGTATTCCCTGAAACAGGTCCCTGGTGCGAAAAAGGTTGGGGACTGCTGTCTTAAAAGACATCAATTGCCAAAATCAACTCAATAATTAACATAAGTATGAATAGTGACATATTTTCAAGACATTTAATTAAGATTAAAAACTTCCCATAAATTAAATGCCAGATATAAATCTACTAGAAAATTCTAACACTTGAAAAGAAATAATAGTATTATACAAGCTCTTTAAAAGACAGAGGAGTAAAGAACACACCCAAACTTTTTTTATGGTATCCAAACCAGAAAAACATACATGGCAACTATGACAACAGTAACTACAGACCGATCTTCCTTATAAAGATAGATGCAAATGTCTTTAATGAAAATTTGAAAAATGAAATTCATTCACATATTAAAGGATAGCACCATGACCAGGTGGCATTATCTCAGTGATACAATGTTGGTTTAAACATTTAAATTCAAGTGTAATGGCAAATGGAAAGATAAATATTAATACCATATGATCATCTCAATAAATGAAAACAAGAACTGCACATTAGTAGAAAAGAAATGCATACATAAATTTAGAATAAAAGTGAGCATCTCAATCTGATAAATGGCATCTATGAAAAATCTATCTCTTCCATCATGGATAAGGAAAGAATTGGAACTGAAAATAACAAAGAGTTTGGCCTTTTGTCTATCCAAGTGTCTTTATGTTGTGTCCTGTCATCAAAAGAATCTTTAAATCTTGTAAAATACATGCACTGTTCATTTGGTAAATATAGTTAGCTGAGTTATGTACATCTTCCAAATGTTAACCAATTTCATTTTACATTAAAAATTACATTTATTAATATCACTATTTCATCAGAGAGTTTTCTTATTGAGACACTGTCAAACTCATGATGGTGGCAACAAATTTTAAAAATTCTAATTTTCATTTGAAAGCTTGAAATGTATTGTTGCTCACAAATATTGTCAGTTGTTTTGTGGAAGTAACAGGCTTATTCACTCATTTTGGAGCAAATGCTACCAAATACCCAAATCTAAATAATCCTAGTTTGTCTATAGGCTATCTGTTACCTTTGCAAGTAAAAACAGTGTTCCATGAAAAAAGTGACAAGGTCAGCTGTGAACTTCAACCATCACACAAATAGTTTTCTTTGAGACAATTGTCATATCTTTGTATACAGCAGAATTGATTTATGTGTCCTTCCCATTTCATCACATAGAATATAGTGTGTGAGTGTATGTATGTTTATTATAGGGTTGAGCTTTTTTTTTCTTTTTTCTTGGTTGTATATGATGGTGAAGATGCAATAAATATTAATACAGTTTCGTGCTACTCCCTCAATTTGAGCTGAGCTAAGGCATAACTAGTTATAGTCACCACTGCTTCTGCATCACCAGTGAATTGTCGACATGGAAAAAGGCAAATAATTTTTAATATTATTATAAAGACATGATGGGCTTCACAGATTTTCTGGGGGATCAGTAAAAAAGCCCCTATACTTGTAAATTCGCTGATGTTTTGAAAAGCATTTATGCAGACAAACATATCAGTGGAGCAGAACATAGAATCCAGATATAGACTATACATATACTTTCAAACTATTTTTAACAAAGGTGCTAACATGATTTAATTAAAAAAGAGAAATTCTTCCCAAAACATGCCAGTTGATTAACTAGATATCCGTATTTTTTCAAAAAATACTTTCCCCTTATCTCACATGATTCACAAAATAGAACTTAAAATGGATTATAAACCTAAAAGTAAGAATGCATAGAAGAAAATCTTTGCAAATTCAGGATAGGCAAAACTTTCCTTATCAGGATACCAAAGCTCAAGTGCCAAAATAAAAATAATAATAAATTGGATTTTATTAAAATTCAAAATTTCTGCACTTCAAGAAACACCATTGGAAATACAAATAAATAGACATGCTATGGAGGGAGAAAATATTCCCCATATATATGTATAACAAATGCTTATATTCAAAGTTTATAAAGAAATATTACAATTCAATAATAAGACAAATCATCCAGTTAAAATGGGTGAAAGACTTAGACACTTCACAAAAGAAGATTAAAATGATCAAAAAACACACAAAAAGATGCACAAAACCATTAGTTAATGTGGGAAGTACAAATTAAAATCCAATGCCTCATTGTGTGAACCCGTAAGAATGGTTAACATTAAAAGACTGGCAATATTAATTTTTTTCACTCAATATCATGTCCTTATGTTTCATTCATGTTTGGTTTAAATGTGCTAGGTTTGTTCTTTTTAATTGCAATAAGCACTCCACTCTGTGGGGCATAGAGTTATTTTTAACAGATTACAAAATTAAAAATCAAAATATTCAACAAGCATATTTTAGTATGTGATATAATATTGAGTGAAAAAATTAAAATACAAACTGTAAATTTATAGGAAGTTTGAGAACAAACAAAACTAATCTTTGGTAATGCAAATTAAAAAAAAGTCAACATTGGAAATACAAATTAAAATCCAATGCCTCATGATGTGAACCTGAGGATGGGTTACTGACAGGTGAAGGAAATGAGGGAGCCTTTGGCATGATAAATAGGTTTCTTCAACTTAATGACTGGTGGTTACATGTGTATATACAAAAAGTCATCAAGCTGTACGCTTACGATTTGTGCATTTTTATGTATATCTGCTATACTTCATTATAGAAGTAAAAACAATAACAGCAACAATATAACTAATAACTAAAACAATTATGAAATTAGCTCTCCTCACGTCAGTTATTTTTCATGAATTTTTTTTTGATTTTTAAAATTTCCTTAGGACCAATTTTTAGGGTAAATGTTACAATTACGTTTATAGTTCCCTACACATTTTTTTGTTTTGCTTGTTTGTTTATTTTTTTAAGTTTCTTCTAGTTTAAACTTCCACCAGTAACGCCTAAGTACCAGTTTTATATACCCTTGCCAACACTGGGCACAGATATTAAATGGTTTTCTTCTAATCCAAAGGTCATATATTATATTTTTTTAATAAGTGGACTCAATTTGGGCTTCAGGATTTATGTTTATTGTCATGTATGTTTTTCCAGTCATGGCGAAATTTCTACGAGGAAATATTTCTTCGGCGATGTTGGGAACAATCTTCAATTCACCCATATTCTGATATCCTTTAAAGCTGGTAAAGGTGACATCTGTATAAATATTCCTTTTCACTGTTAGGAGAGAGGCTAAGTGCCTTTTTGCAGCTTTTTCTTTTAGAGGAGAAAGAGCAATTGAATGACGTTGATAGAGTTCTTGGGAGATGTGCTGATTGCCTTGTGCTTTGTGCATCAAACACGAATATTGCTCATGAAAAGAACACTTTTTGCCAACACAGCTAAGTGCTTGTGGACCCTACTGAACCCTTTGAGTTTTGAGTAGGTCACCCAAACTTTGACATTAAGGTTAGTGACAAAGAAAGTAATTTATAAATAATTTTGTGCCAATAGTATGCAGTAATGGCCCATGTTGAAATAAGGGAACAATTTTTCATCCTCTAACCACATATTAATGCATACTTATTATTCCTAGTTTCATGTTACAGATCTAAAGACCTATAATCCATGAATGACAACTGAAAAGACTTTGGGAAATGGTGCTAAAGCCATGTATGTAACTATCACTCTCTCTGGAGATGAGGATTTGTGGTTCTTCAGTAGAGAATGGTTGCTGTTCTAAATTGTTTACTCTTATAAGCTTTATTATTTATTATGAAAGCCACTTTTCTCTATTCTTCACTGCATATGTTTGCCATGGCATGTAAAAAAAAGACTATAATAAAAAAATCAATAGAATTCATTATTGATTTTTAATTAGCTTGTATTTATTGCCTGGGGGAAATAATAAAAAAAGTATTGACAAAGATTTAGAGTTATTAGATGCCATGAAGAAAACATCAGAGACTATTTGGAAATGATTATAATGCATCAGTAAAGATTTACCAACACATAAAGAGGTCAAAGAAATATGTCTATTCTATACACATATATAGGTTAAATGTATACCTTAGAGAAATTTGAGGAGAGGTTCATTTTCTTTTTCTTCTTCTTTTTCCTTTTTCCTCTCTTTTTTTTTCTTTAATGATTAGAGGCTGATAAGAAAATAATCTCAGTGTTACTATCACTAAAAAAATGGATATAAGTATCTATTAATAAGAAAGTTAACTGTAAATACAATGTAAATTAAAGTTTTTTAATTTACAGTGTATTTTGATTCTTTGAATCTTTTATTCTTTGATTCTTTGAAATGTAATTTTAAAAAAATAGAGAGAACAGTACTTTTTTCTCCCTGCTCTCAAGCATTTAGACATGCTGTTCTCTCTGCCTGAGACATTTTTTGCCCAAATTTCCCCTGGTTACCTCTCGACCAGTCACAGGCTCTCATGATATCATGTGTTCATGCATCTTTCTTCTTAGAACTACTTCCTGTCTTTCCCTTGCTTTATTGTGTGTTTCAAGGGTCTCACTCTTAAAATTATATTTTTCTCTTTTCTTTTTCGAAAATTTTGCAGTTGGATTTGGTCAGTAGGGGCTTTAGTGGAAATTTGAGGGATGGGGAAAGGGGATTTATTCTTCCGTTTCTGCCAGTGAACACATCTCCTGCAAGACTACAATTCCCACCAGGTGGCCCTACCCATGGGCTTTTAAAATTCCTGTTATTCCATTAGTCCCTCCAACTCTAAGGGTAATAGCAATTTCCTGCTGTGGCTAATCTTTGGTTGACTCACAGTCCCATTTTTGCCTTTTCTGTGTTTTTCTACTATGTTTGTGAACAATTCCCCACATTAAATTTCCTCAATCGCATTAGTTGGCATGGACTTTGTTTTGCTGACAGAAATATGACTGATACTTATATTGCACTGTCTTTATCTATAACACCAGTCTCACTGTTACATACTTTTAAAAATCTCTCCTCCCAGTTAGACTAATTGCAGAAAAATAGATTTGTGCTGGTCTTTTTCCTTTTTAAATTTCTAGTCCCTAGCATGGGTCTTGTTTCATAAAAATTTGTTAATATTTTTTGAAGAAAGAAAGGAAGAAAGAAACAATGAGAAAAAAAGGATGGAGGAAGAAAGAATAAAGGAAGAAGGAAATTGCTAACTATTTTTATATTTATAAAATATAAGAGAATTTAATTGAAGACAAAATGCTTTCCCCTTAAACAATCACATAACTGAGATTAGATTTATCTTTAGAGTGACAGAGGGAAAGAATAATATTTCTTGTATTTGATAAGCCAGAAGTCAGAAATGAAGAAGCAAAGTGGAAAATATAAGGGTCTCTCTGTATTAAACAAGTAATGGCAAATTTTTTTTCTTGCAATGTGTAAAAGATAATTAACCTGTTTTCAAAATTTTATCTTGATTTAGAAAAGAAGCTGTACAAGTTGTGCAATTGACAATTTGTATTTTTGCTGTCCAAGGAAGCTAAAGCAGGGATATCTTGGATTGCTCAGGGTCTGCTACAGTCTGCTTCTCAGGTGCCTTTCCTGTATTGCAGAGGTTGGCACAATTTTAGCTGCATCTACATTTCCCAGACTTCCAAGAAGGTTTCCAAGATCTTGTGCAAAATCAGAATTAGGAACTGAGTTCAGGGGGAAGAGAGGTGGCAGATCTAGCACATCTTGCAGGTGCAGAGTGCCTGAAACCCAAGGTAGCGGGGTGACATCTGATCGTCAGGCCATGGATAGTTGGTCTGATTAGCTGGTGTAACTCTCGAACCAGTACATGGATAAGCAGTGGTCTGACTGTGGCAGAAATAACAGTTCCCTATCTCAGTCTGTTCTGGGATAAGAACTGTTAAGAAAACAAAACAAAAACAACAACAACAAAACTTCAGACAAATTAAATAGAATATAGTTTACTTAAGCCAAGAACAATGATTCATAATTCGGGCAGTACTCAGAACCAGAAAAGGTTCAGAGAGCTTCACTCTGAAAACAAAGTAGAGAAATCAACTAATTGGCTACAGCTAGACATTTGCCTTATTTGGGCATGGTCTGATTAGTTGGCTGCCTGTGATTGGCTGAAACTTGGCTGTCTGTGATTGGCTGAAATCCAGCTATTTGTTATAAAAACTATACTCCTAGTTAGGTTTTGGTTTGTTTACATACCAAATTAGGTAGAAGTTTGTTACCTGGAAGCTCAAAGTACAGAGCTAGCTTCAGGCTAATGGCCTCTTGCTTATTTAATTTAACAGATCTGAAGGCTGACACTGGGACCTGCTGCTCCAACCCTATCAACAATTTTTAAACATTACATTGCCTGAGCTAAATCCATTTCTACTCGAAACAGCTACAGTGTTTTCTGTTATCCAGAGTTGAACCCTCTCTGTACAAGATCATTTTAGATTATTATCTCAATATCATAACAAAAGTAAATTAAAGTTTATGTATACATTTAATACAAAGAGAATAATGAAGGCATGTTCGAAAGGAAATCTAAACATAGGATTCAAGTTGTAGGGTTTTTGTTGTTAATTTTTAGTAAAATCTGAGAAGTACTGGTGAAGAAGACATTCAACACAGATTTGAGAACTGGAGACTCACTGGGTTACACAATAAGGAAGTAATGATAACAATAAACAGAATGGTCCCAGTTCTTGTCGTATTATTTAAAGAGCAATATATGTACATAAATACACACACACACATATACGTATACCTTAAGACTTAACATATATGTGTGTATCATTTATGTATATATGTTCAATCTTAGAGAATGTTAGATTTTTAGGATCTTTGAGAATCACAAAAGTGGCATAAAATTGGAATTGAAAAGTTATAAGGGAAAGTTACAGCTTGCTATAAGAATGTTTAATAGGATGATTTGACTACTTGAGGATCAAAAAATATTAGCTTCAGAAAAAAGATTATTAAGTTCACATATGAGGACAATTTAGAGTTAACTGGAATATGCGAGGCGAGGGACAGAGGGAAAGCAAGTCAGAGGTGACATGCGCAAAGTCTCTAAGTCAACAAGTACACGGTGTGATTCAGGAGGTGAACTCGAACCATCACTGTCAGAGCTCAGAGAACAAGGGCATCTGGGTGAAGCTGAGGCTAGAGACATGAAGCTAAGTGAAGTTCAATGGAAGCAAGGCCATGTTGGCCTTAATAATTCTGGTTCTTCTTCTAAGAGCAGTGGAGGACAGAAAAATTAAGAAAGGCATTTCCTTATTTCTGTGTTTTATAATAAGAAGGGGGAATAATAGCAATTTTAAGAGCTGGTTCATATGACAAACAATTATTGGAAAGATATTACAGGGAGCATTTTTATTCTAAGCACACTTGGGAATAAATGAGGAACAGATTCTTCTTTCACTTTTTGTCTTTATTTGTTCTGCCTCTGCCTTAACCACCTTTTTCTTTAAGTTTTTCTGTTGTTTTGTTTTAGCATACTTTCACTCATTGGCTTTTCCTTTTTCTAGATTAACTTCATTATCATTAATTATTGAATACTCACTTTTGAATCAAACATTTATGTAATGTTTACAAGCCAGCTGACCTACACTTTCCATTGTTTAAATTTTCTATATTTTAGTTTTGTCCTTGATTATATTTCTAATTTGTCTTATTACTGTGTTAGCCATAATTCAAAAATGTGGATGTTTTTATGGTTTGAAGATCATCTGATGGGGAAGGTTTTTAGAGATTAAAAAATAGATCTGGAATTTAATAAGTGCTTAGATATTTTGGAACATAAATTATCATTGAGAGTAGACATGATAATAATTTAATGTTTTAGAAATTTTAACTTGTGACTGTGATTTTATGTCAGCTTCTCTGGTGTTTGTTATATACTCCTTGAAACCTTTTTAACAAACTTTAGATATATGTTAATTGTTTTTAGTCAATGGTCAATGCAAAAGGATATCGGTGATATCAAAATCAGAATTAACTTCAATGAATTATAAATGAAGCTTTCTGTATTATTACTTCAAAAAACAATATAGTTGTTTCCATAGTGAGCTTTGTATATATTATTTAATTTATTTCACAAAGCAAACTAATAAAGTAACTTCGAGGTTACATTTTTTTCCTGCTCCTATTTGAACACCTGCAATATACAATGTTCTGGAGGTTATCAAAAATTTACCCATTTCAAATGAGAGTTCCGTTATTTCTTGAAACAATTCAGAATCAATGACAGTCATAGGTTGGAGAAAAATGTGGACAGAAAATGTTAATTTTACACAATAGATGCTAGTTTAAACAAATAAATATCCTATAGAATGGCTTACTGTTAAGAGAAATAATAAGAAATGATAGAAATATAAAAAGTCTGAGAGACATAGAAAGTGTAAAATAATTGATACTGTCAAAAGCGTAAACTTTAGAAAATCAGCTTGTCAGGTAACCTGACAGCTGTGTGGTGCAAAAATCCAAATCTATCTTTCTGCACAAAATACTCTGATTTACAACTATCCCTGAAGCTAAAGCTTGTTACCATAGAAATATCTCTAGTTTCTTCATGGGCTTAAGATTCCCTTAAGGACTTCAAACCTATTGTGTTCCTACCTTAAGAAAAAATGCAAGTAATAAGTGAGTATCATTTTTGACTTTTAAACAAAGTAATGAAAATATCACATATAAACACACTGTGCCTCCCATTATGGGGCTTTTCATAAATTTTAATATTCAATTTAGATTTATTTTTAAATGCTTATAATTTTTGAAAACAAACTTGTAATGAAATTTAGGACTCAATTTCAGAATAATTAAAATGAGAACAAGTAGAATTTTCTCATACTCTGTTTTCTGTTATGAAAAAGGTGTGAAGAATATTTGTTTAAGATAGATGATGTACATAATGGTATAGCAATAATATTTGTTACTATTTAAATAATCATTTATATATTAATATAAATGTATTAATAACAATATTAATAGTTTGCTATTATAAATATAAATTTGTAATATACATAACGTGTTTAGAATAAGATAAAACGAAAACTCGTGCACTGGAACCAATTGCAAGCATAGATGTGTTTTAAATATTATTTCTCAACAATATGAATTCTGGAAGCACAAGGTAATTATTTCTTAGTGCTCACATGAGTGAACAGAAATCACATCTGCTTGATAAAGTTATGCCAGGGGAATTATTGTTTTTTTTCTTGTCCAGCTCATATTGATATAAAAAAGTAATTTTGAAATTATCACTTTGTTTTACAACAACTTTTGTCAGGTTGATATTCGAAAACCAAAGATGCAATGCTTTTTAGGTGTTACTTTGCATAAAACACAAGGTGATAGATTGTGTTTCCTGGTGGACATATAATCTAGTTATTTATGACTTTTCTTTATTTTTATTAATTTACAAATGACAATATAATTAGTGATTCTAATTTTTCACAGTTGCTACCCTTTTGCATTATCTAATTTTTTCAGCATTTTATTTTGAAACATTTTAACACTTCAAAATATTGTAAAAAATGGTACAATCAACCACATATACTCTTCACTTATATCCATCATTTTAAAATAACTTTCATCTCATCGTTTGTGGGTGTATGAGTGTCTGAACCATTTGAGAGTTAGTTGCAGACATCAGGATTTCTTGCCCTCAGATAGTTTGGCATGTATTTCCTAAAAAGAAAACACAATTAGAATATTCGCATTATATTCTGGAAATTTAACTTTTATACCATCCTATTATCTATCGTAGACTCTATATTCAAATTTCCACATTTGTCTCAATAATGTCCTTTATATCTGTGATACTGTGTGTATCTGTGTTACAATAATCATGCCTTCTATTAGTTAGTGTGTTTCATTGGTTCCCTGGATCTCAAATACTTCCGCAGGCTTTTTGTTTTTTTCTGTTTTAAATATTTCACAAAACTGTCATTTGTGAAGAAGCCAGGATAGTGGTTTTGCTAGATGTCCCTCAATTTGGATTTGTCTGATTATTTCTTTATAATTGAAATCAAGTTAAACATTTTGGCAGGAATGCATCATAAATGATGTGGTGTCTTCATCCATCACATCTGGGGACTCCTACTATAATTTTGTCCCATTATCGATGAAGTCAGGTTTGGCTCTACAGTTAAGGAAGTGTCCCTCTCTATCTTTGCTCTTCTTGTTTTTTTCTAACAGAGTAGTCACTTCAAATTCAGTCTTGAATCTTGGTTGGTTACTCAAGTCCCTGTGTCTAACCAGTTAGTTGTCCTCTATTCTAGCTACAAATTTTGAGATGGTGGCATATTCTAAATTCTAGTCTTTCACTTTTATAATCCTCCCAACTTGTTCAATTAAGATACCCAATTAACAAGTACATACTGAAGAATCTGAGGGATATGGTTTTTTTGGTGATATAATTTCCCATCCAAACTAAAATATTTTTAACAGTGAATGAAGGCACCGTTAATCACCAGAGTGGTTCCTAATACAAATTATTATATCTGTTAGAGTAGCAGTCCCCAGCCTTTTTGGCACCAGGAACCAATTTCATGGAACACAATTTTTCCATGGATGGGGTGTGGGGGGTAATATTTCAGAGTGATCCAAGTGCATTACATTTACTATGCAGTCAAACCTCTCTGCTAATGATAATGATGCAGCCACTCCCCAGCACTAGTATCACCACCTCAGATCATCAGGTATTAGATTCTCATAAGGAGCACACAACCTAGATCCCTCCCATGCTCAGTTTACAGTAGGGTTTGTGCTCCTACGAGAATCTAATGCTGTCGCTGATGTGACAGGAGGTGGAGATTATGGGGTGATGTGAGCATTGGGGAGCGCCTGTAAGTACAGATGAAGCTTTGCTCACGGCTAGCCCCCTCACCTCCTGCTGTGCAGTGTGGTTCCTAACAGGCCACAGACCGGTACCAGTCCATGGACCAGGGGTTGGGGATGGCAGCGTTAGAGAATTTGAATCCATTTTAGCCAAGATAAAAAAGAAGGGATTTTTTTTTTTTTTTTTTTTTTTTACAAATGGTTAAGTCTTGTGGAATCACTGAGTGGGCTACAGAAGCAGCTCCTAAGTTTAGCTTCATTTTACAGTGATACAAAGAGACTCAGAGCTCCATAGCAGCATGAGTGAGCTGCTACTTCTTCAGGACTGGGAAGCTGTCCCCGCGTCTGCGACGTCGCATTGCTCTATTAACAGTCCACACTAGCCTAGAGCATGGCGTGTGCCCTGCTTGTGGACATGTACAGAGCTACTAAGTGCTAGACTTGGATTTTGCTAACACCGCTAAAAAATTAAAAAGCCATGGAAACTTACTTGCCAACAGAAAAAAATCAGAGAGAAAATAAAAGCAGCAGCATAAACAGCAGACACATTATGCTTCCACCATGACAAATTCTGAAATAAAATGTACCTTCTAGCATTCCCCTATGGGATCATCATAAAGCTACTCTTAGGAACTTTGCTAGCATTGCACACTTGCATGGCTGCTGCTTCTCTTTCCTCCTTTCAGACTTCCAACAGCTTTCTGCTGTGAACACTTTCTTAATTAGACACTTGCCACCTCAGGGCTGCTTCTGGAAAATCTTGTCTAAAACACACTCTTGCTAAACAGCATTATTTCCACAAACCCCCACACGACATCTACCCACTTACCCGCAATGATGCCCATGTGTTCGGCTATTATTATTATCACCATATCCATATACTCCTGCTATTATTATGATTAATTATGTTTTTATCTAAAGCCAAATCCTTAAATCCTATTTTTTGCACACTAAAGACATCATTTCAGCTTTTTCCTCTTCCCCATTCTCTCTTCCCTGTCATTATTAGATCATTCCCATCAGTATACAAATATGAGGTTTATTTTCCTAACCAAACAAAAGAAACATTTCAATTGACCCCATACGGCCTTCTAGCTATTGCTGGAGCTCATTTTTCTTCACTCCTTCATTGTAAATCTGCTTAAGAAAGTTACTTTCTAATTCTACTCTAATCCTTCACCTCTACACATTGGAGTGCCCGAGAGCTCAGATCTTAGATGTTTTCTATTTATATTCCCAACTGGGCGATTTCATCAGCCTTTTAATTTTAATTACAACCTGTATGCTGAGGACCCCAATTTTATTTTTTGGTTCAGACTACTTTCCTGTTCTCTCTCTCTCTATGTATAAATATAAATATATTTGTACATACACACAGCATAATATATTGATATAGGAATATATTTTATAATATAATATGGTATAGTAATATTACATTAATATTACATAATTTTATACATAGATATATAAAATTTCCTACATTAATCTTCCTACATGATATTTTCACATAAAGTCTACTAGAAATCTAAAGTTAACATGACTCAAAATGAGCTCCTTTCCTTGTTTTACCTATCTTTCCCAAACATGTTCCTCTTACAGGTTTCTGCATCTTAGTAAAGACATGTCCATCATTCTATTTGTTTAATCAAAGATCTTGGAACAACTCTCACTTCCAGTATATCGCTGTATGACTTTGATTAATAGAGTGACAAATTATATTAGATCTACCTTCAAAATACATCCAAAATTTGTTCACAGCTTATCTCCTCTGTTATTTCTCATTCAAGTCACCATCTCTTGCCTGGATGAATGAGAAAGCCTTCCAGATGGTTCAACTGATTGCATCTTTAATACTCTAGAACTAATTGTCAACAAGCATACTTATTAATCCTTTTATAATAAATTGAAACCATGTCACTTCTTTGCTCAGAACATACCAATGGGTTTTCATCTTATTTAGAATAAAAATTGAAATCTTGACAGTAAACTGTAGGGTCGTACAAGTTTTCTGCTCATGGCTTGTTACCTCATCTGCTTCAAGTCTTTTGCGTTAATATTATCTCCTCAATGAGGCCTTACCTGACTACCTTATTTAACATGGCAACTACTTCTCCATCCAAGACTAACACAACCAGGAAAATTCCAGTTTTTTCTATCTTCCTCTCTTGTTTTACTCAGATTTGTAATGTAAGACCCATGAATATAATGATTTTGGTCTATTTGGTTCACTGCTATATATACAATGTCAATAACTATATGGCGTGTAGTCAAACAAATATTTGTTTTACAAATGTATTATCAAATGAATTTTTAGGCCACATCGTCCTTCTCTCCCAACAAAAAATTATCTCAAAAAAGAGCACCTGTTATACTGCCCTCTCATCTACTATACTTTTAATTCCTTATCATATTCATTTTTTACATCTATCCATCCTCTTCTGTTTAACTTTATTCTCTGTTGAGCCTTAGCTCTATCCCATCAATCTAATCTAAATTTTCCTGGAGTTCTGGATCAGATGGACTGTGAGTTAATGAAAAGGGAGATTATCCTAGATGAGCCTGCCTGAACCAGGTGAGTTCTTTCAAAGAGACTCCAGGTAGTCCATGAAAGAAGAGATTCAAGCATGAGAGATTCTATCATTCCATGGTAGAAAAAAGATCAAAATGTTGACATAATTAAGCATGTTCAAATTTTATGCCATTTTATAAATTCTTTTACTTTTTTGAAGGCATGCTAGTACACTCTGTTATATTTTTAGGTATATGCAAAAATGTGTGATAGAAAGCCTTTAGAAATGCATTTGGTCTTCTTTCCCCACCACAATTCTATAAACCAAAGGTATACAGAAGGTATAGTCAGCCTCATTCATTACAAGCACAATGATTCAGGATTCTTAAAGATTCTTTCTTTAGTATGTACATGAATAAAAACACTATGCCACTCCCAGGATAAACAGAAAATTTTTTGTATTAAACATTTTGGAAATTAGTTCCTGTTGATATGGTGATATACTAATTAGCTTTCCTGAGATAAAGGTTGACAGTGGGAATTGTGAAACGAGCTGGGACAAATCAGTTCTGTAGATAAAGCAAAATATGAAAAAAAAAAAACAAACCATAAATTCAAAGTGGACAATCCTTGAAATTAATTGCTTTCATTTTTAAAGCTATGATTTCATCTTATGTTCTACTAATTTCACACTTTAATTGCTCTTTAGATTTTCCAGTAAAAAATTATGTAAATCAATGAAATCATGATTACGGTTTTTTTCTTCTAATTTTCCTGTAAAGAAAGCAATTCACATTAATTCAAAGTAGTAATTAGTTTAGCTATGGAGTAGAATTGGCCAGACAAAGATAAAAGGGTAGATTTTTGTGCCATTTTGAGGCAAGAACTAGAGAATGTTTAAATGTTTTATAGTCGAATCTATTTACGTGTATATGTATATATATCTATGTATATCAGAGACTACTCTATGTATTAAATACATTATTTTATTTTCCTCCTGTGCCCATGTAAAATCCACATTTACCAGACATCTTTCACCAATTGAGTTATGTAAATAGTTATAGTCAATATAATATGGTTAATAGTGATTTATATATTTTTTAATTCTGTCTCTAAAACCTCCACACAATTTTCTATGCTTCTTCTTTGCCCATGGGCTAGCCAGTTGCAAAGGATCCAGCTCAAGAGTCTGACTACCTAGTGGATGGTGGCAGGAAAAGATGAAAAAGCATAAACCCCTGAAATTACATTTTGGAGGAGAGCCATCCAGGAGAGTCATTCAATCAGAAACATCATATTGGACTTTGTATTTGTTAAGAAATATTATGCATGTGGACAAATTTTATATGTGTCTATGCATACATCTCCGTATGCATATAAGTGTAAATGTGCCTGTATATCTTCTCACACATATATGTAGGTACCTTTGTTTATGACAAGTCACTGAGATTTTAAGGTGACATTAATTTTCATGACAAATACAGAAATTATTACTTTGAAACAGTACGTTATCTCACCACAGCAAGAATACTGATATCAGATTCTGGGAAAATTGTAATCCATTTAATAGCAGAAAAAAAGGGCCCAATTATTGTTTGCAGTAATTTGGGAGATAGATTATAAGGATACTAATCTGTTAATGCTAAATAAGGAAAAATAACAGAATCTTAAGAGTGTATGTTAGTTGTTACCAGCTACATTTGGCAAGAACTTAGCTTGGGAAAGAATTAGCCAGTTGATAAACAGATATGAAAGATCTCAGACATTTGAATTCGATAGGGTTGGAGAAATGAACATTTTCTAGACCCTAAATATTAAAAATGTAATTTTAGGAGGCATTATGAAACAATGCAAAGTAAACCATGTCAGCTGACTAAAATACTAAAAGGAATCAGGAAAAAGATCAAGTTCAGGGTGTGTTCTTCTCAATGTTGTTCCAGAATGCTAAAGGTAGTTGCTATTAACCTCAAAGAGAAGGAATAAAAAGAGATCATGACTGGGAGACTGGGAAGGTCTAAGAAATAATCCTGGGTCTATTTACTAGAACATGGCAGAGACTGAAAGCAAATAGCCCAGAAACTAACAAAATTTGTGTGAATCATATTGGACAAAAAACTGTGTACCTAGATTAAGAAAATCTTTAAATGTTCAAGTTAAAAAATCCTTTAGGGCTGCAACTTTCCAAGAGCAGTGGCAGGCTTTGCAGATTCCACGGCCCTAAGGTGAGAATGCCTCCCAGCGCCGCGCCCCCACCCGCCCCCCTGCAAAACACACACACCTGGGGCCTCTATACTCCTCAAGCCAGCACTCTATCTCTTTTGTCTTGCCCTTTTAAATTAATTAAAAAGTAGTATAGACCTTTTTTTCTGCCCTCTCATTCACTTCTCAATTTGGCACTCTCTGATATTCTTCCTTACCTTTTTATTAAAAGTACTCACCAAGTTCTGTTACCAAGTTCTGCTGTTCTATAAGAAGTGGATGTTGAGATCTTAATCATCTGCTATTCAGAAATTGGAGAAACTTCAAAATTTCCTTTTGAACAATTTTTTGGGTATGTAATTCTGTAATCTTTAAGTCTATCTCAAGGTACAGGTAGGGTAGGTTTTTTTTTACTGCAGCCATCTCAATTGTGAAAACAAAATTTAAACCTATTTAATAACATCCAAAGAATGTGAATCCTCCCAAAGTCAGGAACTTGGAGCCTTAAAAACACAGGCTTCTGAAAAATATTCTACCTTGACTTGCTATCATTATTTTCTCCTATAGATGTGGCTGGCAAAAGCTGTATTTAAAAAAGATAATTAATTAAAAGAGTGTTTTCCAGTTCCTTTTGTGCAAAGCTATGTATCTGCCTCAGTTCGGATTACCAAAATGCTTCATAACTAGAGGATGTTATCTAGCTCCAATGAGTTTTTATAATTAGAGTCTAAATAAGAAATAGCCATATTAAAAACCTTGAATTTGTAAAAAACAAAATGAAGAAAATAAATTAAGAGATAACCTTGTAGAAAGCATTTAGAATACTGCATAGCAAAGGAACTAAATGAAACAACAATAAGCTGACTGATTATCTCCATCCAATGAAAGTACAAGAAATTTTATGTTTCAATTTATATTTTTATTTTTAAAAAAATATTTTAAAATTGGTTTAGAAAGGAGTGCATTTGAACACAGTCTTCAAGTGTTCATTTTGATTTTTATTGTAAACTTATTTTGAGTTTTTAGCATGGGAATTATTGGAAGTAAATTAGATGAAACATGTTTTAGTCTTTCAAGCATTAGATGTAATTTAGTGTAGTGTAAATTTTAATCAAAATCAGTAGAAGTAAAAAATAAAAATAAGATTAATGTATGAAGGAAGTGGGCAGGCAAATAGTAAAAATCTTCATTGAAGGAACCAGAAAATAGAATATGACATATAATCAAAGATGAGGAATGATCAGAGAGACCTAAACTTACTACTGATTCAGTGTTCACTGTTTAGTTGTGAAAGTGACAAAGAAATTTGAATTGATTGGTATGTTGGCTGTGTGTGTTTATTCTTTTCTTTAAGATTTTTATTCAGATTTGATGAATCTAATAAGATAGTCTAACAGTTTGTTTAACCAAAGAATGGAAAATTTTAAAAAATAAATAAGATTCAAGCACAGAGTAAAAAACATAGGTTAAAGAAATTCAGAAAATAATTTTCAGTTTCTTTATAAATGACTATATTCTGCAATATTGGAGAAAAAAACAACAAAACAAATTACTCATTTTTTTCTCACTGAAATCAGCTGAATTTGAAAGTTAATTGGAAGAGAAATAGACATGTTCTACTGTATGTTTCTGTGTAGAAACTGAAGTATATTTTCATGTACGATGTGCCTAGTGCAGACAATGAGTTATTGCTGGCCCCACCTTTCAGGTTTTGAGCAGATTTATAATTTATGGTCTTAATACTCAAATATGCAAAGATGTAATTTTATTTATTTATCTGTTAGAATTATTCGCTTAGCTCTTGAAGCTCAATTTCTGCTCTGTAGCAAAATAAAATTAAACTTGCCTATTAAAAGTAATTTGGTTACTTCCAAGTTGACTCAGTCTGTATGGGATAAATAATATTTTTAGTTTTGTTTCCCTAATTCTTCTCTTTTCCCTTGGTGGAATCTGTTCAGTGAAGCTTAAGTAACGTCATGATAACAGGGCAATGTCATCTGGTTCCATGTGTTCTCATTTGGTCATTTTAAGGCCAATGTTATGGGGACACTGTCTACTTAGTTTTGTCTCTGTTCCCACTTCATTTACTACTGTTGTGACTCACTATTATACTTCTCAGCAAGGCAATGGGTGGTCCCTGTCTCTGGGAAAGTGGCCATTTCTGCCTGCATCTCTGTCATCTGACGAGGCAACCTTCTATCCTGACATATAGCAATGACACAAATTCCCTGAAGTATGACTTAATACCCAACATGTCTCTAGCTCTGGCAAGCCTAGGTTCTCAGCTAAATGTTATGCACACCACCCCCTCGCCCCCCAACCCACCCACCCAGGGACACTCTCAGCTATTTTCTAAACCCTTCATTGTGGCATGTGAGAACTCTTGGACCCCCTTTACACAATATGGAAGTCATGGGAAACTTCGAGTTGAAGGGGGTGGGATACATTGTCAGATACTCTCTTGCATGACCTACCTTGCCACAATTACTGTTCTATTTTGGCCAATATCAACACGGTGAAAGGACCAATGAATGTCTACATTCCTCCGGAGTTCCAGGCAAAGTGGAGTCTAGTATCGTTTCCATGTCAATTCCTAAATTTTTCAGGTCAGTTTCCATATTTCAGAAACTCACCCTCAAGCATTAAACAATGAATGAGAGCCAAGGGCATGACTATTTTAAATCAAATTTGGTTTGATTTCCTTTCTTCTTTTTCAAATTCTCTCCATCTACACAGACACTTTTTGAACCATACTTTTTTTTTTCCCTTAAAAACTTGAAAAGCTAGTTACTATAGCCTTGTAGTACAGCTTGAAATCTGGTAGACTGATACCTCCCAGTTTGTCTTTTTACTTAAGATTGCTTTGGCTTTATGAGGTCTTCTTTGGTTCCACACAAAGTGTAGAATTATTTTTTCTAGATCTGTAAAGAATGATAATGGTACTTTGATAGGGATTGCATTAATTCTGTAGATCACTTTAGGTAGTATGGACATTTTAACGATGTTGATTCTACCAATAAATGAGCAAGGTAGATTTTTCCATCTGTTTACATCATCTACAATTTCTCTTCTTAGTGTTGTATAGTTCTCCATGTGTATGTTTCCCACATCTTTTGTTAAATATATTCCTAGATATTTAATTTTCTTTGAGGCTATTGTAAAAGGTATTGCGTTTTTTATTTGAATTTCAGCTTGACTGTTATTGGCGTACATGAATGCCTCTGATTTGTGTGTATTGATTTTGTATCCTGAGACTTCATTGAATTCATATATCAATTCTAGGAGTCTCTTGGATGAATCCTTGGGGTTTTCTAGATATAATATCATATCATTGGCAAAGAGCGAGACTTTGATCTCATCTGCCCCATTTGGATGCCCTTCATTCCCCTCTCTTGTCTAATTGCTCTAAGAAGGACTTCCAGCACTATGTTGAATAGAAGTGGAGATAGTGGGCAACCTTGTCTGGTTTCGGTTCTAAGTGGGAATGGTTTCAATTTTTCCCCATTCAGTATGATATCGGCCATGGGTTTATCATAAATGGACTTGATAATTTTAAGGTATGATCTGTCTATGCCTATTTTGTTAAGAGTTTTTATCATAAAGGCGTGCTGGACTTTGTCAAATGCTTTTTCTGCATCTATTTGGAGAATCATATGGTCTTTGTTCTTGCTTTTATTTATGAGGCAAATTACATTTATAGATTTGCATATGTTTAACCAGCCTTGCATCCCCAGAACAAAGCCCACCTGGTCATGGTGAATTATTTTTTTGATATGCTGCTGAATTTGATTTACTAAAATTTTGTTGAGGATTTTTGCATCTATATTCATGAGGGATATTGGTCTGTAGTTTTCTTTTTGTGTTGTGTCCTTTCCTGGCTTTGGTATCAAGGTGATATTGGCTTCATAGAATGAGTTAGGAAGGATACCATCTTTCTCAATGTTGTGGAACAATTTCTGTAGTATAGGTATGAGTTCTTCTTTATATGTTTGGTAAAACTCTGAAGTGCAGCCATCTGGTCTGGGACTTTTCTATTTTGGAAGGTTTTTAATTGCTGCTCCAATTTCTGTGCTTGAGATTGGTCTGTTCAGCAATCCTATTACCTCCTGGGTGAACTTAGGGAGGTTGCATATTTCCAAGAATTTGTCCATTTCCTCCTCACTATGTAGTTTTTGGGCATATAGGTGTTTATGGTAATTGGAAATAATGATTTGTATTTCTGTGGTGTCTGTTGTGACCTCTCCTTTTTAATTTCTAATTAAGTTTATTAGAGTCCTTTCCCTTTGAATTCTTGTGAATCTAGCAAAAGGGCTGTCAATTTTGTTTATCTTTTTGAAAAACCAGCTTTTGTTTTTGTTGATCTTCCGTATAGTTCTCTTGTTCTCAATTTCATTTAGTTTCTCTTTGATCTCAGTTGTTTCTTTTCTTCTATTAGGTTTGGAATTGATTTGCTCTTCCTTTTCTAATTCCTTGAGACTATTTATTAGATTGCCAATTTTTCAGCTTTCTGTTTTTTGGATGTGAGCATTTAATGCTGTTAGTTTTCCTCTCAGGTATGCTTTTGCTGTATCCCACAGGTCTTGATAACTTGTGTCTCTGTTATCATTTAGTTCGAAGAAATTCTTGATTTCCCTCTGTATTTCCTCTTTGACCAAAGTTATTCAGCAATAGGTTGTTTAGTTTCCATGACTTTGTGAGGTGGTGAGTATTTCTGTTGGAATTGAACTCTAATTTTATACCACTATGATCAGAGAAGATACACAGTATAATTTCTATTTTTTTGAATTTGTTGATGTCTTATTTGTGGCCAAGTATGTGATCAATTTTGGAGAAAGTTCCATGGGCTGATGAGAAGAATGTATATTTGGCTTTATTTGGGTGGAATGTTCTGTAGAGGTCTGTCAGACCCTTTTGTTCCGGAGCTCTGTTTAAGTCCATTATTTCTTTCATTATTTTCTGTTTGGAAGATCTGTCCAGTTCATTCAGTGGGGTGTTGAAGTCCCCTGCTACTATGGTGTTACTGTTTATCATGTTATTTAGATCAGACAAGGTTTGTTTTATGTAACTGGGAGCTCCTGAGTTGGGTGCATAAACATTAAGAATTGTTAATTATTCTAGTTGGACCTTCCCTTTCACCATTGTAAAGTGGCCATCTTTGTCTTTTTTTACTTTTGCTATTTTAAGCTTATGTTATCTGAAACTAGTATAGCTACTCCTGCTTTCTTTTCACTTCCATTTGCCTGGATGACTGTTTTCCATCCCTTGACCTTTAGCCTGAAGGCATCTTTGTGGGTCAGATGCATTTTCTGTAGACAGTAGATACTAGGCTTGTGGATTTTTATCCACTCTGCCAGTCTATGTTGCTTCAGAGGACAGTTTAAGCCATTCACATTTATTGATAGGATTGAAATTTGAGGTAGATTTCCATTCATATTGTTGGGTGAAATCCTATTGTTTTGTTTTACTCCTTGAGCCATCATGGAGTCCAGATTCTAGTCTTTAACTCTTGAACGATTTTACTTTGGAGAGTGTCTGTTGTGCTGTTCAGTGTGTAATGCAGGTCTCAGTACTTCCTGTAGGGCTGGTCTGGTCTTTGCAAAATCCATCAGTAATTGCTTGTCTGGGAAGGACTTTCTTTCTCCCTCATAGATGAAACTTAATTTTGCTGGATAAAGAATTCTAGGTTGGGCATTATTCTGTTTTAGAAGATTAAGGATAGGCACCCAGTCCCTTCTGGCTTGTAAAGTTTCAGTTGAGAAACATGCAGTTAGTCTGTTAGGTTTCCCTCTGTAGTTTATTTGTTGCTTTCACCTCACTGCTCAGAGAATTGCTTCTCTCGTGTTTACTTTGGTCAACCTAATAAGTAAGTGATGTGGTGATTGCCTTTTCACATTGAGTCTCCCAGGAGTTCTGTGTGCTTCTTGTATCTAGAAATCAAGATTTCTGGCCAGGCCAGGCATATTTTCCTCCAGTATTCCATGAAACAAGTTTTCCAGCCCTTGTATATTTTCTTCTTCTCCCTCTGGAATGCCAATGATTCTTATATTTGGCTTCTTTATGTAATCCCACATTTCTTGTATGTTTTTGTCTCTTCTTTCTGTGTCCTTTTTCTTCATCCAATTTGTTTAGCACATAGGCATTATCTTCAAGCGCTGAGATGCTTTCCTCTACATGATCCATTCTATTCTTGAGGCTTTCCACTGTGTTTTGAAGTTCCTCGAACGCCTGCTTCATTGCCAAGATTTCTGTTTGGTTTTTCCGTAGTATTTCAATTTCTTTAGAGAATTTTTCATTTATTTCCTGTATTGTTCTTGTGGTTTCTTTATGTGGGGATTCTATTTTCTCTTCAATTCCATTGAGTTTTCTTACAATCCATATTAGGAATTCTTCCTCTGTCAGTTTAATCATATCATGTAAGTTGGTATCTATTGATGGAGATCAAATATTTTCTTTTGGAGGTAAATTTCTCTGTGATATTTCATGTTTCCTGTGTTCTGTCACTGATTCTTTCTCATCAGGCTACCTTGTCAAGGCCTGGGGATGCTGGGACTGGTTTATGTACTTAATTCTGAGCCCCCAAAGAGATATTCCTTGACAATGCTGTATTGTCTTAGAGGTGTTTTAGCCTGCTGAGTTATTTCTGACCTGTTGTCTTTGCCTCCTGCTACAGGAGATTAGTAAGTTTGGATCCCTTGCTTAGGCTCCCAGGCATTGGGTCACTCTTGTGTGTGTGACTCCACTGCTGTCCACTACTTTGAGATGGAAGACACTGTGTTGGGCTATGAGGTTACCCTCTCTTTTGTAGTTTGTAGTTTGCATGGAGGAGTCAGTTATCAAGGTATTCCAATACCTTTGTAATGAGCTCTAAACCCCTGAATGGGCTATACAAGTGCCTCAGTCTTTGGGGAATGTCATGCCACTCCCAAGGGTTACTTGAGCCCTGTTACCACTTTAGGTGAGGTGAGAAGAGCAACAGGTACCTGAGAGCCTAAGAGTGTATACTTCAGATGTTGCTTGATCTGCAGCTAGGGGAGAGCTGCTAATATGCTATTCAGGGCTCTTTTGCCACACTTGCGAAGCAGCTCCTGATGGGGATTGTCAATTGGTGCAATTGCTAAGGACTGTGGTCAAGATTTTCCTTCCCACACCACAAGCCCCAAAGCTGGCAACAGCCTGGGCACCAAGGGCAAGCCCTTGTGTTATGATCTTATCAGATGATCAAAACCAACCTGCTGTACCGAGTCAACAATCTGCCCCTTTGCTTAGTTCCAAGGTCCCACAGATTCAAGCCAGGTACACAGGGAAAGCAATGTTTTCTCCTTTCTCCCTGCCTTCAAGAGCTGAGTCTGTCCTGTCACGCTGGGGGAGGGGCATTGGCTGAGATGGCTGCAAGTCCCAGCCTAGAAAACATCTTCTCTCCTTTCTCCCCTCCTCCAAAGGCAGGAACTGCCCTGCCAGAGGGGAAGATAAGCCTCCAGACTGGGGGATGGGCACCTCCTGGGGCCACCAGGCATCTCAGCCCAGGAAGTGGCTACTCTCGTTACCCCGCCGCTCCAAGGGCAGGGTTTGTCTAGTTGGTAGGAAGCATCAGTAACTGACAGGTGCAGACACTGAGTTCGGGACCCTCACTGAAGGTCCCTGCCCTCACAAGTGCAAACACTGACCACAGGACCCTCACTGAAGGCCCCTCCCCTCACAGGGGCAGACACTGAGTTCAGGACTCTCACTGAAGATCCCTCCCATCACAGGTGCAGATACTCAATACAGGACCATCACACATGGCCCCTGCCCTCACAGGTGCAGACAATCAGTAGAGGCCCTACCCTTAGGCCCCAGCCTTCACAAGTGCAGACACTCAGTACAGTCCATACCACAAAGGCCTCTGGCCTCACAGGTACAGATGCTGAGTACTGGACCTTCACTGAAGTTCCCTACCCTCAAAAGTGCTGACAATCCATAGGTGCCCCACCCTAAAGGCTGTTGACCTCACAGGTGCTGACACTGAGAACAGGACACTGAATGAGGGCTCCTGACCTCACAGGTGCTGACACTGAGTACAGGACCCACACTGAAGGCCCTGTCCTCAAAGGCGCAATCAGTAGGGACCCCACCCTAAAGGATGCTGGCCTGACATGTGCTGACACTGAATACATGACCCTCACTGAAGGTCCCTGACCTCACAGATGCTTACAATCAGTAGAGGCCTATGCTTAAGGCCACAGGCTTCACAGGTGTAGACACTCAGGACAGTCCACTCCCTGAAGGCTGCTTCCCTGACAGGTGGAGACAATCAGTACAGGACCCTCACTGAAAGCCCCGTATTCACAGGTACAAACACTGAGCATAGGCCCCAAAGTGAATGTCCCTGCTCTCACAGGTGCATGCTCTCAGTACAGACCAAACACTGAAGACTCCTTCCCTCACAGGTGCAGACACTGAACACAGGACCCTCACTGCAGGCCCCTGATTTCAGAGGCACAGACAGTAAGTACAGGACCCTCACTGCAGGCCCATGACTTCCCAGATGCAGATTCTGAGTAGAGTTCTTACTGTGAAGGCCCCTGCCCTCAAAGGTGCAGACACAGAATACAGAACACTCACTGAAGGCCCCTGACCTCACAGGTGGTGACACTGAGTATAGGACCCTCATTGAAGGCCCCTCCCATCCCAGGTGCAGACACTCAGTACAGGGCTATCACTGATAGCCCCTGCCCTCACAGGTGCAGACAATCAGTAGAGACACCACCCTGAAGGCCCCTGACCTTACAGGTGCAGACAATCAGTAGAGGACCAACCCTGAAGGCTGTATTCCTCACAGGTGCAAACAGTACAGGTCCCACACTGATGGCCATGCTCTCACAGGGGCTGAATTTCAGTACAGGTCACACAGTGAAGGCCCTGCCCTCACAGGTGCAGTCAATCCTTATGGGCCACACCCTAAGGACGGTGCCCTTACAGGTACAGATATTCAGTACAGTCCACACCCTGAAGGCCCCAAACCTCTCAGGGGCAGACACTCAATACAGGGCCCTCGCTGAAGGCCCCTGCCCTCACAGATGCAGTCAGTAAAGGCCCCACCCTTAGGCCCCAGACTTCACAAGTGCAGACACTCAGTACAGGAGCCTCACTGATGGCCCCTGACTCACAGTTGAAGATATTGAGTACTGGACCCTCACTGAAGTCCCCTGCCACAAATGTGCAGACAATCATTAGAGGCCCCACCCTGAAGGCCGCTGACCTCACAGGTGCTGGTCTGTAAGGTCAGGGGACTTGAGTGATGGTCCTGTACTCAGTGTCAGCACCTGTGAGGTCAGCGTCCTTCAGGGTGGGGCCTCTACTGATTGTCTGCACCTGAGAGGACAGGGGCAGGTGAGAACTCTACTTAGCGTCTTCAGCTGGTGACCGTGAGGTCATTGGCCTACAGTGAGGGTCCTGTGTTCAGTGTCTGCACCTGTGATGGCAGTGCCCTACACGTTTGGGTTGACTTATTGTCTGTACCTACGAGGTCAGCGGTCTCAATGAGGATCCTGTATTGAGTGTCTGTCTGCTCCTGGGAAGGCAGGGCCTTCAGTGAGGGTCCTGTACTAGTTTTCTCCACCTGTCAGGGCAGCAGCCTTCAGGGAGTGGACTGTCCTGAGTGTCTACACCTGTGAAGCCTGTGGCCTTAAGCATGGGGCCTCTACTGATTGTAAGCACCTGTGAGGTCAGGGGCCTTCAGTGAGGGTCCTATACTCAGTGTCTGCACCAGGAGGACAGGGACCATAAGTGAGGGTCCTGAACTCAGGGTCTGTACCTCTGAGGTCAGGGTCTGTAGGGCGCGGCCTGCACAGAGTGTCTGCAAATCTGAGGACAGGGGCCTTTAGTGTGCAGCCTGTACTGATTGTCTGCACCTGTGAGTTCAGGGGCTTTCAGTGACGGTCCTGTACTCAGTGTCTTTACCTGAGATGGTAGGCATCTTCAGTGAGGGACATTTCCTCAGTGTCTACACCTGTGACATCAGGGGCCTTCAATGAGGGTCCTGGTTTGAGCCTCTGCATCTGTGAGGGCAGGGTCCTTGGGGTTCCGCCTTTACTGAGTGTCTATACCTGTGAGGACCCGGACCTTCAATGAGCTTCCTGTACTGAGTATCTTCACCTGTCAAGACAGGGGCCTTCATTGTGGTGCCTGTATTGAGTCTGCACCTGGGAGGACAGAGGTCTTCAGTGTGTGGCCTGTACTGAGTGTCTGTACCTGTGAGGCAGGACCCTTCAGTGTGGGGAATGAATTGATTTTGTGTACCTATGAGGACAGGGACAATGAGGGTGCCATACTCAGTGTCTGCACCTGTGTGGGCAGGGGCCTTGAGGGTGTGGACTGTACTGAATGTCTGCACCTGTAAGGACATGGTCCTTAGGGTGCAACCCATACGGATTGACTGCACCTGTGAGTGCAGGGCCTTCACTGTGTGACCTGTACTGAGATTCGGCCCCTGTGAGAGCAGGGCCCTTCAGCGTGGGGCCTGTACTGAGTGTCTGCACCTGTGAGGGCTCCGACCTTCAGGGTGGGTCCTCTGCTGATTGTTTGCACCTGTAAGTTCAGGGGCCTTCAGTGAGGGTCCTGTACTGGTTGTCTCCACCTGTCAGGGAAGCAGCCTTCAGGGAGTGGACTGTCCTGAGTGTCTACACCTGTGAAGCCTGTGGCCTTAAGCGTGGGGCCTCTACTGATTGTAACCATCTGTGTGAGGTCAGGGGCCTTCAGTGAGGGTCCTGGACTCAGTGTCTGCACCTCTGAGGCCAGGGTCCTTAGGATGCAGCCTATACTGACTGATTGTACCTGTGAGGGCAGGGGCCTTCTGTGTGTGACCTGTGATGAGAGTCAGAACCTGTGAGGTCAAGGCCTCTCAATGTGCCTCCTGCAGTGAGTGCACCTGTAAGATTAGGTGCCTTCAGTGAGGGTCCTGTTCTCAGTGTCTGTACCTGTGAGGTCAGGGGCCTTCAGGGTGGGGCCACTGCACATTGTCTGCACCTGTGAGGTCAGTGTCCTCATTGTTCCACCTTTACTGAGTGTCTACACCTGTGAGGACACGGACTTCAGTGTCCAGCCTGTACTGACTGTCAGCAGCTGTGAGGGCACAGCCCTCAGAGTGTGAAGCTAGGGGCCTTCAGTGAGGGTCTTGTATTGAGTGTCTGCACCTGAGAAGTTCGGGGCCTTCAGGGTGTGGACTGTACTCACCGTCTGCACCTATATGGGCAGGGTCCTTAGGGTGCGGCCCATACAGATCAACTGCACCTGTGAGGGCAGCGCCTTCACTGTGTGACCTGTACTGAGATTCACCCCCTGGAGAGTAGGGACCTTCAGTGTGGGGCATGTGTTAAGTGTCTGTACCTGTGAGGGCTGCAGCTTTATTCTGTATTTTTTTTTTTTTTTTTTGACAAGGTCTTGTTCTGTTGCAGGGGCTAGAGTGCAGTGGCATCATCATAGCTCACTGCAACCTCAAACTCCTGGGCTCAAGCATCCTCCCTCCTCAGCCTCCCAAGTAGCTGGTAGTACAGTGGTGCACCACCACACCTGGCTATTTTTTTAAAAAATTTTTGTAGAAAGAGGATCTCACTATTATTACTCAGGCTAATCTTGAACTCCTGGCCTCAAGTGATCCTCAGCCTCCCAACCTGCTAGGATTACAGGCAGGTGACACTGCTCCTGGCATCTTTTGTCTCATTCTGAATTTCATCTTGTGATCCTGTGATGTTCTCTCTCTCTTTCTCTCTGTATATATGTGTATATATTTTTAATTTGCATTCATTAAGGTTCACTCTTTGTGCTTTAAAGTTCTGTGGCTCTAGCAATGCTTAATTTCTCATATTTATAATTACAGTATCCTACAGAATAATTTCACTGCACTAAAATATCTTCTATCCTTCACCTATGCACCTCATTCCCTGGAACCTCTAGCAACCACTAATCTTTTTACTATTTCAATAAATTTGCCTTTTCAAGATAGTCATATAATTGGAATTATACACTATGTACATTATTCAGGCTGGATTCTTTTACTTGTCAGAATGCATTTAAAATTCATCATGTCTTTTGGTTGCTTAACAGCTATATGAGAACTTACCTTATGATAAAGGCGGCACTACAGAGCATTGGTAATACAACAATTTTTTCAGTGAATGATGCTGAGTCAATGTATTACACATAGATTATGTATATAAATGTGAAAGACAAAAACTTAAAGCTGCTGAAGATGCAGCTCACAAAAAAACATAGGGAGGAAAAGCTGATAAAGTAAACTAAATTAAATTGTAAAACTTCTGTTAATCAAAACATACTATTAGGAGAGTGAAAATATAAGCCACAGAGTGACCAGTTAACTTACAACTCGTATATCTGATGTGGAACTTATATCCAAAATGAAAAAGGACTCCTGTGTATTAATAAGAGAAAGACTTCCAGTACACTGGTTTGATGTCTCTAACGTTTAAAGAGTTAATGCAAGAAGCAGTATAGATTAGAATTTCAGAGCTCTGATTTAGGAGGAGACAAGTTTGAATTGCAGCTTCAGTGCACGTTAGCCATTTAACCACGGACAAGTTACTTGATCTCTTGAAATATTAATGGCTCATGTATAATGTGGGAATAATAACATTAACGGTATCAACTTCTTAGGTTTGTTAGAAAGATCAAATAAGGTAATGCAGTGCCTGTCGTATTTTAAGCATTCAGCTATTATTGATAATATCGCTATTGCTATTATTATTTTATAAATCAATATAAATATTCATCATATTAATAAAAGCATGAATATATGCCTTGTTACTTGTCAAAATAGTTTAGATATAGAAATAAAAAGTTTAAGAAAGAAAAGTTTAAGAAAGAAAAAAGAAAATATGTGAGTTAGTAGATATGTTACTGTAGCTTTATTGTGATCATTTCACAATGTAGACACATATTAGAAAATCAAATTATACACCTTAAACATATATAATTCCAGTTTATTAACGGTATTTAAATAAAGATTAAAAAGTTAAAAAAAGAAAAATAAAAAATACATCCTGTTGTTGGTGAGAATATATTAATAAATTGCTACAAGTTTACCATACAAAGTTTAGTGGGTAACCTGAAAAATGTTAACATCCTTTCTCCCAGTGGTGACTTCTGACGCATTTTTAAAATCTAATCTGGTTCCTTCTTAGACAACGTATTATTTGGTCTGACTGTCTTTTTCCCCCTCGATATCTTTCATTTCCTTTGTTGTTTTAAAAACAGTAGTTCTGTTTCCCTTTGTCTTTCTTTCTGGGGACATTTTTAAGTCTGGTTTTAGTTTGCTAATTCAATTTCTATATTTTAAAACTTCCCATTCTTGCTTTTAATATAGGTTATAAATTCTGTAATGTTTTTTGCTCAACACTGTTTATCTTATCTTTAATTTCATACCATTTATTTTAGGTGATTCACTTGGTTTATCAACTTGTGGTTATTTTATTTTTCCCTCCCTCCCTTCCTTATTTTTTTTTATTATATAATGCAAATGTACTCTAGAATGTTCTCTTTTGTTGTAAATATTTATCCAACATTTGCTTTTAATTTGAAGTTATAGGAAATTTTTGTTTTTAAGTCAGAAGATATCTTTATAATCAAAGTGATGGCTTTTTCTCTGTGTATTAATTCTTGAATTAACAAAAGTCTATCAAATTCTGATATTTGTGCCTAAGGCAGTGTTGGTAGATTAATTTCCTCATTACCTCACAGTTTACTTGAATATAGATAGCATCATCCTCTCAGATCTCAACTTGGACAATACATTTAAGCACATCACTGCACAAATTTTATGTGCCTAGTATATATTAAGGTAGTTTAGCTCTGTTACAAGGACAAATCTACTTTTGCTTAGCCAATCCACTGATTTTGGAATGGAATATATGTTCTTTCAAAGTATTATGCATTTTGACCATTGAAGTGTATATAACCTTTCCAAATATACTGTTCCTAGAGCTCTTAGAATTAATTTTTTTACATTGCTCATGAACAGTTTCTTTTGTCTTTATCCTAATAGTTCATCATCAAAATATTGTTTTCCAGGGTTACTTAGGTTAGCTCCTCTCCAGTCCACCATTTCAGGGAAATTGTGTCATACAATTTAACACGGTTAGATTCAATTGTCACATTCTACACTGAATCCTGTGTGTACGTGTATGTGTGTGTGCACGTATATGTTAGTTTGCACACATTAAAATCAATTTCCGTGATGTATACTTCTTTGGGTTTCGATAAATGTATCCACTTATGTATTTACCACCTCAGTACCGTATAGAACAACGCCATCACTCTAAAAATTCCCATGAGTTTTTCCATGTGTACTTAACCCGTCAGCCTCCCCAGCCCCACTCAATTCTGGCAACCACTGATCTGTTTTCCATTCTACAGTTTTGCGTTTTATAGACTGTCATTTAAAATGAATCATGCAAACATATAACCTTTGGGGTATTATTTCTTTCACATAACAAGACACATTTAAGATAAATTCATGTTGTTCAGTGAATCAACAGCCTGTTCCTTTTTATAGTTGAATGGTATTGAATTCTGTGGATGTACAATTGGTTTATTTATTCCTCTATTGAAAGACATCTTGGTTCCTTCCACTTCTAGTGATTATGAATAAAGCTGCTATAAACTTTCATTTACAGGTTTTTGTGAGAATGTATCTTTTCAATTTCTTAGAAAAATATGTAGATGTATGGTTATTGTGTGCTATACAGTAAGTCTATACATTAGGAAAAAAAAAAGCACACCTGCCTGTCTTCCAAAGTGACATATAATTTTGTATTCCAGCATTCCTATCACCATGGAATGCAAGTTTCCTTTACTCTACATTCTCTTCCTTGTTTGACATTGTCAGGTATTTTGGAGAACTTTGGCCTTTCTAATAGGTGCATAATTGGATCTCATCGTGGTTTTAATTTTTATTTTACAAATTTTGTTGAGCATCTTTTCATGGGTTTCTTTGCCATAGCATATTCTTTGGTGACTTATCTCTTCTCAGATGACATTTTGCCCTTTTTTTATTGGGATGTTTGTTTCTCTGAATTTATTTTGACCTTTCAATCTTCCAATACACCCAAAGCACCCAAGGAAATTGAGATTCTTTTAGAAATTTTAACTGTATCATGTCACTCCCACTCTTAAAATGCATTCACAATGTTCTTCCACTAAGCCTAAAGTGCAATATTTTGGACATGGCCTGAATGATTTAACTCCTACAACATCTCATACTGTATTCCTACCTCACTAATCTCCAAACACATTTGCTTTGTATTTTTCAAATGTCCAGGGTTTTTCTCAATGCAAAGATTTGGAACATGCTTGTCTCTCTGAAACATCCATTATTCCTTAATATTTTATATTTCTGTTTAAATATCACTACTTCTGGGAAGCTGACCAACATCACACAAAATAGAAGTGATTTCCATCTAATTGTTTAATTATTCACCTAATATTTCCACATTTCTTACCTTTTTTTTTTTTTTTTTTTGAGAGTCAAGTCTTGCTCTGTTGCCTGAGCTAGAGTACAATGGTGTCATCATAGCTTACTGCAACCTCAAACTCCTGGGCTCAAGTGATCCTCCTACCTCTCAGTCTCTATAGTAGCTGGGAATACAAGGTACATGCCATCATACCTGGCTAATTTATTTTTTTGTAGAGATGGGGTCTCGAATGCCAGTCTCGAGCAATCCTCCCACATTGGCCTCCCAAAGTGCTAGGATTACAGGCATGAGCCACCATGCCTGGCCCTTATACATTTCTTTACTGTCACTTACCACACTTTTTCATTATGTATTTATTTAAAAGGTGTTATCATATTTGTCTAATCAACTAGGCTTGATGAATGAGGTCAAGTAAATCAGAGACTTATTACTGTACACTCAGCAAAAGACCAGGGAAACAATCAGCATTCAATAAATACTTCTTAAATAAGTAAATTAATTTAATGGAAATGGTAACATGAAAGTTATACAAACGTTGAAAAGTATTCATGTTGATAGGGATTTGAGTTTGATCTTGATATGTAGCAGCTGTATAAATATGCATATCTCTCCCATAATATTAATAGTTTGTGTCTCCTTGAAGTCTAAATGATTCTTCTTTAATAAGCAAAAGGCATCAAGGCAATCAGACAGTTAACCGTAATGTGTGCCTTCTGCTTCAAGAAGACCTCTGTAAGAATGCTTTATCTCAGGGATTCTGATCTGATTAGACCCCTAATAGCCCAAATCATTTTCTTTACGGGATTCAGTTTCTACTTTAAGTAAAGACGTTGTAGATGGGACTCATTATATTGATTTTCAAGGACTAATTTGCGCTAATTAGCTAAGGCCCTCAAGTTCCATTGTGCATGAGTTCCCACTCTGAATAGTGAAAGCCTGAGGTGGAGTTGAGGTCTCAGCTTTGCTATACTCATATTTACAGTGATTAACACATATTGAGATCTAATCACCATCTTTGTATATTTAAGATTCTGTGGCCAAAAATATACAGCTGTAAAAATATTTAATTTGTTCTCCATAGGTTTTAGCAATCATGCAGACTGTTTGTATAATCAGTACCTTCTAGAAAACATTCTGTCATTTTACTTTAACCTGTCACCAATGCCATATCTCAGCAAACCTCCATTCGCCCACTTATAAATAGACTTTACTAATGCTTAAGTCAATTAAAATGACCATTCTTTTGATAAGTGTTTTTTATACATAGCAAAAACCTGATTCCAGTGTATGCACTAAAGGATGGAAATCAATGTTTAAATATGAATGGTAGGTTTGATATTTGAGTTAATAGACTAACCTCAAATTACACCAAATCAGTGACAATAATCGGTAAACATGATAGTGCTGTATGATGCTTTAATTGATGTTTAACTACCTTGCAAATAAAAATTATAAGTTTAATTTGACCACATTAGGGTTAATTTCAAAAGCAGAATCATAATGCGAGGGTAAAATCATTCAAAACAGAAATATAGAAATATCCTGTAGTTTTATGTAAATGACATATATTAAAACACAAGGAACTATTTTACTGGCCTAGCACTTTCCAAACCAAACACATGAACTCTATTCCTACATCTCCCTTTCTGTTAATAGTCGGTATGTCCTATGAAGAAGATTAGCTTCCACATATTTTTTTCCTACCACTTCAACACTGCTTAATATTGGTCTCCTGTGCTCCTGCAATACACTTTTATAAATTCTTTGACTACATTTTGGCATTATTTCACAATGTGTACTCGACTGACTACTTGAGATATGTTGTCAATAAACCAATTCAATTGTTAAAAAGTATGTAAAATGCTGCATACATTCTCTATTTCTTTGAAATAAGTAATCCATAAAATTTCAGAGATTTGTGATTTAAGTCTCTGAGAAGTCCTTGGTAAGCCCCCAAATCTCTTGTTTTTATTTTGGTTTCCTCCAGAAGCAATTAATAAGCAAGAAAAGGCCAAACAGGAGAGGGTTTTAGGGAAGAAATAGATTTTTCTTGACTCTCTTGATTTCTCCAATTGGCACATCCAGGTCAGTGATCTTGGCAGCTCATGTGGCTTTAAAGTATTTGCCATATTAGAAGAGCCAGAAGAGCAAACTAACTGGCTGCTATATCCTCTAGTCTTTTAAGTACCCAGAAACAACTTATACCACCCTATAAGGCAATGCTACTGCTTTTCAGCAAGTTACATCTCAATGCCTTTGTAGCTTTGTTCCATGCCTTGAAATTCTTGTTAGGACAGTACAAGGGACATCTCCTCTTATGTACTTCTTTAAAATAAAACCAGAAAGTTACCATTTATATTCCCTTAAGGACTTTTATTACGCATTGCCTACTAGAGCTCTACAGCAGTGGTTGGCAACCTTTTTGTTAGCAGGGACTGTTTTCATGGAAGACAATTTTTCCACAGACCAGGGATGTGGGGTATGGTTTTGGGATGATTTAAGCACATTACATTTATTGTGTACTTTATTTCTATTATTATTACACTGTAATATAAAATTAAATAATTACACAACTCAGCATAGGTTGTGGGCCCCTACTCTACAGTAAAGCAGTCTGTTTAATTTTGCGTAACCCAATGTTTCCAAACAGATCTGACCAAAGCACACTTTTTCCAACTTCCAGCTAGTATTTGGTACAAATACACTGTAGGGAATACTGACCTACAATGATCTCTTGCCATATTTGTATGCCTACATCAATCCTACTAGAATAATGGATTAAAAGAGCTGAAACACCATTTCTTTGATCTTGGTGAGCTAAAACCACAAAGTTGCAACTTAATACATTTTATAAAACATGCTTTCAATGAGAATGCACTACATATATGCATAATATGCATACTAATATAAAACTAAATATGTAGGTTTGAGTGTGGTTTATGGTATCGGCCTCCTATTCCTCTTCTCTAAGGAACTTGTAACAACCTTTAACCAGTTAACCAGTAGGTCTAAGGAGAGAGTTCTGAAATATTTCCAGGTCTTCCTTTGTAAGCTTCATTCAGTTTCTGTTGGGGTATTCCTTTCTTGCTACGGATTAACTTTTAATAAATTATTTTTAACATTTTATTTATATTTATTCAGTTATTTTTGAAAGTGCTAAGACTGCCTCTCCCACATTGCTTACTTTCCTTTTTTTCCCCTCATTACTTCATGAATTGATTTAAGTAAGTTGTTATGTATTCTCTCATAACTTTCTCTATACTTTAGGTAATCATATCTTTATCTATACCTATATGTGCTTTGTACTTGCTTTTAAAAAACAGGTTATATATTATCTATGGTCTGAATATTTCTTACTTAATTCATATCATCGAAATTCAATACATATAATTGGGCATGGTCTGCATGCAGAAGTATCATGGAATATCGTGTAATGATAAAACAGCCTGTATATTGCAGAGGAAAATGGAAGTCAATACAGACTCTTTTTGCAGAGAAATCTGTTATCTATTAAAATGATAAGTGCACAAATGCTTTGATATATAAAGATTAAATCAGTACAATATGTCATTATACTTCAATATAATTTATGGTGATACAAAAACTATAAATACATTAAATACATATCAGTGTGGTTATGTTTGAAAAAAACAGTGGTTCAATAGTGTTTTAACTTGATGTTTTCCTGTCGTTACCCTCTTTCTTTCTAATTAATCCTCAACCTTACTAAAAAAAGTTTTCTGACTTAAGATGGTGCTAAAGAAACATATATTTCCTCTCCAACTTCCCATTGGAGAAAATTGGTGGAAAGACATCGTTGGATGTATAAATCTAGAACTCAGAAGTGAGTCTAGGGTTGAATATTTAAAGTCAGAAGGACATTACTCTGGTCCTGTTAACATTCTGTTTCTTCACTTGAGTGCTAGTTACCTAAATGTGTTCATTTTGAAAGTTTTTTCAGTTGCATAGTTATGGTTATGTACTTTTCTCTACATATGTAAATGTCAATAAAACTTAAATTAACAAAAGATATACCTTCTTATAAAGTTTGACTTTCCACAGTATGCTGGGTTTTAATTTTATTCTATCTGAATGGAATGTGCATTATTGTTCCCTTCTTATATTTTTATTATAAACATGCTCTCAGTTACCAACCATTTTAGAAGAGAAATAGAGAAAGTTAAGTCTATATCTGGTTTTTATAACTTTGACACTATTAGTCTTTTTTTGCTGGAAAATTATTTGTTGTGGAGGGGCTGTTTTGTCCATTGTAGGGTATTTAAAAGTATCTGTGACCTCCATGTGCTAGATTCTAGTAATGCTCTTCCAGTGTAGCAAGCAAAATTATATCCAGACATTGCCAAATGCCCACTGGAGAGGAAAATTGCCCTTAATTGAGAATAACTGCCCTAGATAAACTAGATAGGACAATGAATAAAGCTTGGGCAGAGTCTAGAAAAATGAAACTGATTCATTACCCAGATTAATAACCCGGATGGAAAACATGCTGAAAACTAGTCAATGAAGGGAATCAGATCAAATGTCATGATAAATGAGCAAAATTCTGGGAGTAGAATCCATACCAGAGGGATTGTAATAGAAGACTAAGTATCAGTGTCCTCAATCACAAAACCAACTTTTGAAATTCAAGAGAAAAGTAATTTGTTATGCAGTATTTCTTTGACAAAAGAAAGATTCCTAAAGTTACCACTGTCATCACTGATTGTATATATTTCTGTTGTCCAATAACACACAGTCTTTAATCTCAATCAACAAGTGCTATTTGTTTATCTAAGTTCATTTATATTTGATCAGTTTTAACCCTCTTTGATATTGTGAAGTGTACCAATGATTTTAAGGAACCAAGTTGTTTTTTTTTTTTTGTTTTTTTTTGTGCTCCAAAGTTCTTTTCTTAAATTATTGTTTTATTTCAGCATATTATGGGGGTACAAATGTTTAGGTTACGTATATTGCCTTTGCCTCACCCGAGTCAGAGCTTCAAACATGTCCATCCCCCAGATGGTGTGCACTGCACTCATTAGGTGTGAGCACCTGTTGTATTATCCTGGATAGAGCTGGACCCCATTCTACTAAGTGAAGTATCACAAGAAAGGAAAAACAAGCACCACATGTACTCACTATCAAATTGGTTTTAACTGATCACCACTTAAGTGCTTACATAGGAACCAAGTTTTTTGCCCCCAAAAAATGTATACTGAAAGAATACATCTAATTAGGTGAGCTCTTAGATATGACTAGTTCTCGGTCAGCTTGTACTAATATTTCATACCAGCTGCTATGGTGAATGAGATAGCACATAATTACTTCTTATTTCCTGTAACATTTTTAATGGAAAGTGCCATCCAACGGCCACCGTTGGATGTTTTGAACTAAGTGCTTATGTTAACCCGGGTGAACCCGGAAAGTAAGGCAATGAATACATCAGTGGGGGCATAATTGCTGACAGTTTGTGAAGATTTTTGTAGTTTATACAGTTAAAATTCCCCATATTATTTTGTGCTGTTGTACTTTAAAGGATAAAATATTTTCATGGGAGGTGCCTTCTATTTGTGTGGAATGCCTTCAAGGGACATCTATGCATAATGCAAAACCCTATGAATGAGGAGTTCACTATTACAGATGAGTAGCAGACTACCTCTTAGATTTACAGAACAACTGCAGAGCAACACGTCCACAGATGCAGATGGGCTCAAACTTGCCCTGCTCCTTCGGAGATGAGAGACATATTTAATACATTTTATATGTAACATATTTTGAATTAATATATGCATTTTATTAGTCTACCTGAGAGAACATCTAATCCCTATAACGTTTGGGCACAAAGACTGTTTAACCAAATGCACTGGCAAAACAATACTATAATGTATTTACCAGATATTATGTTTTATCTTAATTATAACTTTTATCTTATGGGTTTTAAAAAACTTGCAGTTATTTTTCAAACTGTACAAAGAATCATCATATTGAAAACGTGTTTTTTGAAAACAAATGATGCTTAAGCTTAGCAGATGTTCCCCATTCTCTATTTTCTTTTGCCTTACACAATATTAATTTTACACCTACATTGCAGATGTTTTGCCCAGATATTAATATTCTTGAGTTTTCTGAATCTGTATTGCTGCATAAAAGGTGGGAAAGATTGTATAGGAAAATCCCAGCTGATAAAACATTTCACTCAGCCAGGTGTAGATTTACTACTCTGCATAAAAGGACTTTCTCTATTCCAACTCTCTGGACTTATCATGTATACACACATAGGGTTTAAAGAATTCCAAGGGATTCTGAGAGATCTGGCACATTGTGTAATTTTGGATGAGCATCCATGTGTGAAATGCCGTACATGATCAGAACACGGGGGAAATATCTCTGCCTCTCATTCAGGTGCCAAAAGCAGTTCCAGGTCTTGAATAAATTTTTCCTATGTAAACAGACTGTACAAGGCGAATTCAATCCCATTTTTGTGGTTTGTAATCTCCTTGGCTACAAGTGGAGATAGGGCATTTTAGGGTTATGTGTATTTTAAGGGGACAGTCTATTGATATTTTTAAATGTTTTTATAAGAGTTGCTGGTCTTTTGTGATCACAGATACTTTGCTGTGGGAATGAGAACAGCAACTAAGCCAAAGTTGGCCCTCAGGTCTTTAGGTTTCTGAAATGTTATACCAAATTGTGTTTATTTTATGAAGACTTACGTGCAGCTGACTCTGCTCCCTGCTTGGAATTAGTATGTGTATGATAACGAGAGTTGAGGCTGGGATTTGGAATTAATTAGTAGTTTTTTAGGCTAGGAGCTCCAATAAGGGGTAGGGCTGTTTTAGAGAGAAATAGAGGAGATACTGATAGAAGGTTTTGTCACACATGTTCCTAATGTTTACAGGCAGCTAACATTTGGTGCATTTGATGATGTTATTTTTGCCATAAAGACCTCTTTTGTAATTCTGGATCTTTCCTTATTGGTATTTTGCCCTTTGGTATTTTTCTTAAGCACTTCAGTACTCACTTGTCTTATTTACTATAATGGGAAACAGTAATTCTTCATGTGATTATTTTGACGAAGAATGTAAGTACTAAGTAACTTTAAGACTACTAAGTGGTAAAGAAATTCTAATTGAGTTTTGAGATCATTTTCCTCTGTCTGTGACACAGAGGACAATGGATCTACAAGAAATAGATGTAATTTATTTGATTGTTAGATTTTCAAGGACATGAACTATGTCTAAATTCACTTTGCATAACAACATTCAGCATAGTATATAGTATAGAGTAAATCATTCTGATGTGTGTTGAATTAATTGCTTGATGATGCAGTAGATTCATTTCTGAAGGAGAAAGGAAAATCTGACACCATACTGTTACACCTAGTTATGAGCTATGGAATGGAGTATATGAGTCTAGAATTACTGGTTCCAGAATTATTAATATCTCATCATAATAGATGCAAAATATTAACTTACTGACCAAAGTCTTAATTTCATGTATAGGAATTACTTTCTTGCCTTTTTTAAATTCTAGAAACATAATTAATAAACCATATTGCATAATTTTAGGAATTAAAATCTCATAAATAGGTGCTAGATAATTTATCATGATATTACTCTAATATTAAGGAAATCCTGCCACACAAACAATTTAGTATCTATCAGAACATCTTTCAAACACTAAAAAGTTCTGTTAATAGATGCTTATACTACTTTATACACTTACAGAAGAGAATCCTCTATTCTCCCTTCAAACATGGAATATTATAATTAACTTTGAGTTGACATATGAAAAATACTTTCAAAGGTAACATTATAATGAATAATTCATTAACATTTGTTACTATTCATTTGTATGGGCTCTTTATATACATATTTGTTGTTTAAAATTGGGCTTCAAGGTGGTTTTTATATTATCACCTTCAAATATGTTTGATGTATTAACAAAGTACTATAATATGGACATATTATTAATAAAGTAATTTATTTCCTGGAGAAAATAACCACTTTAGTTATATCATTAGGGTAATTAATAAGAACTGAATGTGGTTTCTACACATGAGATTTTAACATTGTAAAAGTTAGATCTTCTAAAAAATTTTAAAATGCCTCCACTCTGTATTTTAAGAATAAAATAGAATATAAATTGAATACTGATTTATTTCTATATAAGATGTTTAGCTCTATAGTTAATATGTAAAATGCAAACCCAATTTATTTGAATTACCTAAGCCAAAACGAAAAACAAAATAAATGTAGATACAGATATCGAGATAGATAGATTTAATTTCCATTAGAATGGGCTAGATTTCCCTTTGGGGGCCACTCATCTCAGATATTACACTAACTCCTGGTTTCTTTGAGATCTCTTCAAGCTTGGAAGGCTGGGAAAGTCTTTTGTTACAAAATGAAAACAAAAACAAAACTTTAGAAAGGAATATAATATTTATCATACAGAGTATTATTGGCGAATTAATAATAAGGAAGACAAGGAAAAGATTCCCTCTTTCTTAAAAATAAATTCCTAAAGATTGAGAAGTAAGAATTCTTTGAAAATGGTCAGAGAGAGGCAAAGAAACTGAGAGAACACATTCCCTATAAAAGAAGAAAGGAAGGATATTCAGGGGAAAACACTCATTTTTAATACTCTCAGTATTTTAAAGACTTGTTATCCATAAAGATAAGAATTTATCTGAGGCTTATGGCTAAGGAAAAAACATCATGACAAATGGAGGGCTCTAAACTAACAAATTTGTTGGGATAATTTCTATATCATTTGTAAAAGTAGTTCATAAGTGGGAAAATATCTTATCAGTGTGATTCTATTATGTCAGACTGCATGAACACAAACTTGACTCATCTACTTCCAGAGACTTCCCAGAGATTGGGACATGTCTTGGGACCTTTTCTCCATTTTTTAACTCTTTCAACATCCAGCAAATAATTTTTCATTTTACTTCCCAGAAAAATTCAAGTTATCATTCTGTACTTAACACTACAAAACTATAATATTGGAGGGTCAATGGACACATTCCTGGAAACACACAAACTCCCAAGACTCAGTCAGGAAGAAATAGAACTCCTAACAGACCAATAATGAACAATGAGATTGAAGCAGTAATAATAAAAAAAAAAAATTCTTCCAACAACAACAACAAAAATCCCTGAACCAAGTGGTTTTATAGCCAGATTTTACCAGATCAACAAAGAAGAACTGGTACTCATACTGCAGAAATTATTCCATAACATCGAGAAGGAAGGAATCCTCCCTATCTCCTTGTATGAAGCCAATATCACTTTGATATCAAAGCCAGGAAAGGACACAAAAAAGAAAACTATAGAGGAATATACCTTTTGAATATATATGCAAATATCCTCAGTAAAATACTAGCAAACCGAATTCGACAGCATATCAAAAAAATAATCCACCATAACCAAATGGTCTTCATCCCAGAGATAAAAAGATGGTTCAACATATGTAAATCAATAAATTTGATTAACTACATAAACAGAAGCAAAAACAAGATTAACTACATAAACAGAAGCAAAAACAAAGACCATATAATCATCTTAATAGATGCAGAAAAAGCACTCAACAAAATTCAGCACATTTTCAAGATAAAAACCTTTAACAAACTAGGAAACATATCTCAAGATTATAAAGGCCATATAAGACACAGCCACAGGCAATGGCTAAGGGAAGGAGGAAGTTGGGGAATGGGGAAAAGTTGAAAACATTCCCACTAAGAACTGGATCAAGACAAGGGTGCCCACTGTCACTATTTCTATTCAACATAGTGCTGCAAATCCTAGCCAAAGAAATCAGGCAAGAGAAAGAAATAAAGAGTATGTAAAACAGAAAGGATGAAGTCAAACTATCACTTTTTGCTGAGGATATGATCTTATATCTAAAAAAACCCAAAGACTCCACCTAGATACTTCTGTTATTGATAAATAAATTCAGCAAAGTCTCCAGTTAAAAATCAATGTACAAAAATCAGTAGCATTCCTATACACAAATAAAAGTCAAGATGAGAGTCAAATCAAAGACTCAATATCATTCACAATAGTGGCAAAGAAAATAAAATACTTAGAAATATACTAAACCAAGGAGGTGAAAGATCTCTACAAAGAGAACTGCAAAACACTGAGGAAAGAGATTGTGGACAACACAAACAAATGGAAAAACATCATGCTGATTAACTGGTAGAATAAACATTGTTAAAATGTCCATGCTACCCAAAGTGACTTACAGATTAAATGCAATCCCCATCAAAATACCGATGTCATATTTCCCAGATCTAGCAAAAATAATTCCTTGCTTTGGAACCAGAAAAGAACCCAAATAGCCAAAGCAATCTTAAGCAAAATGAACAAATCTGGAGGCATCACATTACCAGACTTCAAACTATACTGCAAAGCTATAGTAACCAAAACAGTATGGTATTGTCACAAAAGTGGAGACACAAACCAATGGAACAAAAAAGAGAACTCAGATATAGAACCACCACTTATAGCCAACTGATCTTTAAGCAGACAATAATATACACTGGGGTAAAGAAGCCCTATTCAATAAATCGTGCTGGGAAAATTGGGTAGCCACATTCAGAAGAATGAAGCAGGATCCATATATCTCACCACTTACAAAAATTAATTCAAGATAGATAAATGACTTAAATGTAAGGCTTGAAACCATTAGAATGCCAGAATAAAATGTTGGAAGAACTCTTGTAGACATCAGCCTAGGCAAAGAATTTTTGAAGACCCCAATGGCAATCACAGCCACAACAAAAATAAATAAATGAGACTTGATTAAATTAAAAAGCTTCTGCACAGCTAAGGACACAATCAACAGAGCAAATAGACAACCTACAGAATGGGAGAAAATATTCACAAGCTATGCAACCCATATAGGCCTAATAATCACAATCTACAAAGAACTCAAGCAAATCAGCAAGAAAAAAACAAACAACCCCATTGAAGAGTGGGAAAAAGACATGAACAGAAGCTTTTCAAAAGAAGATAGACAAAGGCCCAACAAACATGAAAAATGCTCAACATCACTAATTATCAGGGAAATGCAAATTGAAACTTCAATAAGATAATACATTGTCCCATTTAAAATGGCTTTTCGTTTGTACAAAAATAGTAGATACTGGTGTCAATGGAGAAAGGAACACTTATATACTGCTGGTGAGACTGCAAATTAGCATAACATCTATGGAAAACAGTATGGAGATTCTTCAAACAACTAAAAGTAGACCTACCATTCAATACAGCAATCCCACTTCTGGGTGCTTACCCAAAGGAAAGGAAGTTGTTTTATCAAAAAGACACTTGCACTCAAATGTTTATTGCAGTACAATTCACAATTGCAAAGATGTGGAATCAACCCAAGTGCCCATCAATTCATGAGTTGATTAACAAAATGTGATACACACACACACACACACACACACACACACACACACACACACCATGGAATACTACTCAACCCCCAAAATGATGAATTAAGGCCTTTTACAACAATTTTGATGGAACTGGAGACCATTATCCTAAGTGAATCATCTAAAGAATTTACAAACGAACACCACATGTACTCATTATTAAATTGGAACTAACTGATGAGCACACTGTGTACAGAGGGAAATAAAACTCAGTGGAAATCAAGCACAGGGCAGTGGGGAGAAGGAGATGGACAAAAACCTACCTAACAGGTACAGTGAACGCCATGTGGGTTATGGGCACACTTACAACCCTGATTCAAGCACAACAAAATTGATACATGTAACTAAAAACATTTGTACCCTGTAATATTTTGAAATAAAAGTAAAAATAAAAATTCCTTGCACATAGTTTAAAAAAAACTATAATGTTATGAAAATCTTACCTATAATTAGTTTTTTCACTGTTATATAACACGGTAAATTTTCTTTATCCTGTTTAAATATAATTCCTCTGTGGTGCTTTAGACATAACTCCTCCAGATTATTGGGGAAATTTTTATTCTATATGTTCTCATTTGAACCTTTTCATGAATAGGTAAACATGTTCAAATTTCTCCAAGCTCTCAAAATCCTCCTTGATTCCATATTGTTTTCTTACTCATACATAATGGCTGATTTTCCCCTTAACAGCCAAACTTTTTAAAAACTCTTCACATTCTTTTCCTTATTTTATGTGCTTTTCAATCTATTGAAGGTTAGTTCTTCTTCTACCATTCCTGAAATAGCTTTCTCTAACATTAGTACTCCTCTCCATGTTGCTAAATCCAAAGAATGGCTTTAAGAATTTGTCTAGCTTTATTCCTAATAGTATTTAGTAATCCAGTCTTCCATGGGCTTCCATTATATTATATTTTTCTGGTAGTTTTATTTCTATTTGTTTGGCTATTCCTCATCAGTGACACTTGGTAGTTCATTTTTCTCTAATTGTAATGAAATATTAAAAACAAACATATTTCAAAGCTCTTCATAGTTCATATTCTTTCCCCAAAGTTACACAGATCCATCATTTCAATCGTGATCTGTATTTTAATGACTCCTAGTTTTTATATCCAGCTCAGGTCTCTGCTCTGAGATCTAAGAGATTTTTGTTTTTTAATTTCATATTTTTACTTGATGCCTCCCTCACCCTCCTCACTCACCATTTACAAGGCATAACTGTTGTGCTCTGTTGTGTGTTATTGCTCTTAAATGCCTTTAAAATATGACTTCTAATATGACTTCTAATCGTCATTGCCATCATCATGCAAGTACAGGATAACACGATCTTCTATTTGAAATATTGTAATAGAATTCTAGTTGATTTCACTGCCTACATTCTCATCTTCTTCTATTCTATCTTCCAGGCTGTTAAGAGAATGATCTCTATAAAATTTAGGATTAATTTTGACCCTCTGTTACACAGTTACAACCTTTCAGAGATTGCCATTGAGTTTCGCATGAAGAATAAACATCTTAAGTGAGCCTGTGTCTTGGCATATTCACCATGCATTGCCTGGACTCTGTGTATCTCTCCATCCACATTTTACATCAACCTTCAACTTTGTTTCTAAAGTGGAGACAGACTGATTTCCTTTCAGTTACTTAGATCCCTGCCCAGGGATTTTGCATGAGTTGGTAGACTCTGCCCAGAAAATTCTTTTCTCAAACTTCTCCCTTCATCTATTTTTCTATTTTAACTTGAGTCTCACTTCCTTATATATCCTTTCCCTAATTTTCAGGTTTGGTTGGGTTTCCTTTTTATATTCTTTCTTAAAACAATGTTCCTTTTTTCCTACTTATCTCAGTTTGTAAGGATACTTTTTCTCATATATGGGATAATTTTCATGTCTGTACCCACCACAAACACACTAGCTTTTGAGCTCCATGAAGCGGGACATTTGTCTGTTCATGCTTACTACTGCTAACTTGGTATCTGACACTGTACGTGTCACATAGTACATATTCAATATAATTCATCAAACTAACAACTAAATGAGTTTCAGTGGCTCATAAAGACAGTGTTTCAGTTTCAACCTGGAACTTTTATTTCCTGTGATTTCTTGTCATTCTTTTAACTTACCCTCAAGCTTTCATTTGGTAATATTTCTTGATACTCATTGACTACAGGTGTTGGGGACAGAGGAAGCTACAGAAATTGCCCGTGTGCAATGCCTGCCTCTACAGAGTTATAGCAAATAAAATACAGACAAGAAGAATGGTAGTTTCTTAGTCTGACTTTTGATTTTTGAATATCTAGAAGGTCTTCAATAAACTGTCCTATTTCATCAGTATTTCTTTTATTAGAGATATTGTCTAGTTCCCTGTACACCCTCCATTATTACCCTTATCAAATTTTATAAAACACCTAACAGTAAGATCCTCCAGGCATGGGATATGAAAAATTCAATGGACTTTTGTTTTGTTTTCCAATTTTTAAAAAATTCTTCCGAGGTCCATAGAATACTCAATAAATCAATGATGGACTGAATTTAATTTTCTAGCATAGTTTGCATATAGTTGTCTAACATATAGTTGACTACTAAAGGCTAAAGAAGCCAAAGGTATGGTCTCTTTCTCCAGTTGGAGAAATGAAATTGAAATTTGAAGAAGGGGATGTCACCATAGATGGTGAATAAATGAAGACCTCTACCTAAATTCAGGAATATGAAATACAATTTTACTGTGTATTCAATATTATATTGGAAGTACAAGCCAGAGTAACTAGGCAAGAAAGGTAAATTAAAAGCATTCAAGTTGAAAAGAAAGAAGTAAAACTATCTCTATTTGCCAATGACATGATCTTATGAATTCAAGAATACACATACACACACACACACACACACACACACACACACACAAACACACACGAATGAGGCATTACAGCCCAATAAATTCAGCATAGTTTCAGGATACAAGATCAGCAAACAAAATTAATTGTATTTCTATATACTAGCGATGGGCACTTGAAAGGAAATTCAGAAAATGGTTCCTTTTACATAGCATCAGAAATAACAAAATGCCCAGGAATAAGTTTATTCCAGGATGGGCAAGACTTGTGTACTGAAAACTACAAAACGTTACTGAATGAAATTAAAGACCTAAATAAACAGAAAGCTATCACATGCTCACAGATTAGAAAACTTAATATTTTTAGGATGGAAATACTCTCCAAAGTGATCTACAGATTCAATGCATTTATTATCAATATATCAATGGCTTTTTTGGGTGGATGGGGAGAAATGGAAAAGCTGATTCTAATCTTCTGGTAGAATTTTGTGAAGGCCCTAACAGTCCAACAATCTTGAAAAGGAAGAACAAATTTGGAGGACATGTACTTTCTGATTTTGAAACTTTTTACAAGTCTTCAGTAATCAAAAGAGTGTGATATCAGCATATAAGTAGACAAATAGCTCTATAGAATAGAAATAAAAATCCAGAAATAAATCCATATATCTACGGTCAATTGATTTTTGACAAAGGTGCCAAGACCAGTCAATGGGATAAAGAAGTCCCTTAAATGGTGCTGGCACAATTGGTTAGCCACATGCAAAAGGATGAAGTTAGACACTTATCTCACACCATGTATAAACTTAATTCTGAATGAATAAACACAAATTTAATAGATTAAAAAAAAGACCTAGAAGAAACCATAGAGGTAAAACTTAATGACTTTGAGTTTTCCAGTGGATTCTTATATGAAATAAAAAGCATGACTAAAATAAGAAAACATAGGGAAATTTCACTTCAACAAAATTAAAAACTTTTGTGCATCAGAGGACACTATTAAGAGAGACTGATTCTGGTGAAACAGCATTTTTAAAAAGAAAAGAAAATTTAAAAAGAGTGAAAAAGCAACACAGAGGATGAGAGAATACATTTGCATATCATAAATCTGATAAGGGGCTCATTTCTGTATTATATAAAGAACTCATACACTTAAAAAAAAAAAAAACAAAATAAAAAGACACCCAATTTAAAAATGGGCAAAGATCTTAAATAGACACTTCTCCAAAGAAGATATGTAAATGTCCAACAAACATGTAAAAATGATCAATTTTATTAGTCATTAGGGAAATGCAAACCAAATCCTTAATGAGATACCACTTTATAGCCATTATAGTAGCTATGACAAAAAAAACAGAGAATAAATGTTGGGGGAGGGGAGAAATTGAAAACTTTGTACATTACTGATGGGAATAAAAAATATACAGCCACTGTTGAAAAGAGTTTTGTGGTCCTTCAATATATTAAACATAGGAATACCACATAACCCAGAAATTCTGCTCCTAGGTATATATCCAAAAGAATTGAAAACAGCGTTCAACCAAAACTTGCACAATTATGTCTGTCACAACAATTTTCACAATGACTTAAAGGAAGAATCAAGCCAAGTGTCCATCAGCTAATGAGTGGTTATATTAAACGTGGTATACCCTTGCAATGAAATATTATTCAGCTCTTAAAATAAATTAAATACGGATTAGTGCTGCAAAATGAATGAATGTTGTGAGTGTCATGCTGAGTGAAATAAGCCAGAATAGAAATATTCGTTGAGACAGAGAGCAAATTAGTGGCTGTCAGAGGCATGGAGGAGGCGGAACTTGGCATTACTACTTTCATGTGATGAAAATGTTCTGGAACTAGATAGTGTTGATACTTATACAACATTGTAAATTTACTAAATACTAGTGAATTACACTTTGAAATGATAAAATTGTTAAATTTATATACATATTTTACCACTATAATTTTTTTAATGTTTGTTCTGGGTAAGGGGAGGTATTAATTCTAGGTTCAAATTTATCTGAATTTGAATCCCAAATCCTTCGCTTACTAACCATAGGTCCATGATCAAGTTATTAAACTTTTTGAATCATAAATTAATTAATTATATCATTTAGGGGCATATCTGGTGATATCTATTGAGTCAGAGATTGTGGTCTAAGATCGGGGTAAAATAGGGAACAAACCGATATTGATCCTTCATCTCTTGGAGCTTACAGTTCAGTAGAGGAAATAGATATGAGTCAAGTTTCTACAGAAATAAAAATATAATAATAACTTACTTAATATTTGTCACTGTTATTTTGATTTGACATATGTAATACCCAGAGAAATAATCAATACAAGGTTGCTGTTATTATTATTAAGTTTTTAATATTCACACTGAAACTTATTATACTGCAGAGTGAATATCTAATTGCACTCATCTTGAAAATATGTACAGTGAGTCACAGGGAGTTGACACATTGATATTTATGGCTAACTCAGTAGGCACCATTAGCACCTTTGAAATTTTAAGTACATACTCAAGCAGGTATGAAAGCACATTCACACACGTACATCACACATACATACACATACACATGGTATTACTGAAAACACACAGAACTCCTTTTTGTCTTTTCAGAAAATAGTTTAGCTTTCAGCTAGTGCATATTTCTAATAAACTCATAACTCTACTTTTCCTGTGTTTATTTTCTGTACTCAGCATAAGGGAGTCCAGTAAAGCCATAATGAACTTCTTTATGAACTTTAAAGCAATCTGAAATCTATATATTCTTTTCAAACAGTATCAAACCACATGTCTTGGTATATGCCAAGAAACCACAATTCCATGTACAATATTTGGATTAAATCTCTTGGTGATATCTGCCTACTTCAGATTCTAACCATATACAATCCCTCGATGATAAGCTTTTGATTGTGGAACCACAAATTGAGTCAAATTCAACTAATCTTCTATTTAAACATGCTTTTATATATTCAAGCACACTATTATGTAACAGATACTACATAATAGCAACAAATATTTGAATTCTAAAGCTGGAATGAAATATTTTTGGCAAATGGCAGAGCTTCACAAGCCCAAATATTATTCTTAGTATTGCACCTTATTTTGGTTAGTACAAATATACTTGCACTGCTGGAAAAACAAGAGCTCTTGAATCATTCTTATCAGCTAACTATAAATTTTGACAACTGAAGAATCAGCAATTCCCTTCTTCCTTTGTGCTATGATGACATATTTAAGTATTTGAACAGACATTTGTCAAGTAATCTTCCTCTTTGGGTTCAAGCTTTCCAAGACTCTGTAGTAATAGATCATAATGTGCTCACTTGAGTAACATTTTCATTTGCACAATTATTTATTATTTAGTGTTTTCATTTTGCTCCCATATAAAGATGCTCACAAAGTTAAACTTTTGCAACAATTGTTCTTATTATCAATATAACAAATAAACCAGTCCTTTTTTGCTTTTAAGCTTTAAAAACTTGAAAACAGCACAATACAGTATGTGATTCATGTTAGACTATGGTCATATGAGACCTCAGGACATCAATGTTGACATATTACATATATATCATATCTAATATTTTTCTTATATTAGTAGTCAATGTGTTTTCCTTATCTCATACTTTTTCTTATTTGGGTGCATTGAAACCCCCTTAATTTGGGGAACTACTCTTTTCTCACTCCAAATGTAGTTCAAGTAGGGGTGAAAAAATCATGCTGTCCTGAGCACAGATGATTAATAAAGTTTCTAAATATTTTATGCTTTTAACTCATTTATCCTCCTTACAATCAGATTGGATAGGCACTATTATTATCCCCACTTTACTACTATGATAATACGGCCCAAAAGAATTGAGTAACTTTCCCCAGTCACATGGTTAATAAATGTCAGAGTTGGAATTTGCACAAAAGTGTCTGTTTCCTGTATTCAGTTTTTTACTGTTCTTCAAGTCAAACTAGTTAAAGGTCTTCCCTGAATTTTTCACATTAGTGCTAAACTTGGAAAGGTCTCAGTCTAGGAACTGCCAGAAGGTTATGTTTTCTACCTAGTAGAGAAAAGCAGTCTGAAAAAATGGAGCCAAAGTGGAAAAAGGAAGAGTGTTGAGAAAAAGACTACCAACGGCATTGAAGATTTGTTCTAAAGCCACTGTGGTTTGGCTGGTCAATAAGTTTTCCTTCTCCTAGGCAATCAAAATATGTTTTATTTTTTTCCTGCATAAAATGATGTTGTTTTTAATTTTGGTAAAATATAAATAAAATAAAATTTATCACTTTGACTATTTTTAAGTATACAGTTCAGTAGTATTGAGGATATTCACATTGTTGTGCAGCTAATCTCCAGAAATTTTTCTTCTTGCAAAACTGAAACTATCCCCATTAAACAACAACTCCCCATTCCTCCCTGCCCCAGGCCCTGGCAACCACCATTCTACCTGTCCCTATGAATTTGACTACTCTAGGTAACTCATCTAAGTAGAATCATAGAGTATTTGTCTTAGCATAATGTCTTCAAGGTTCATCATTTTGTAGCATGTGTCAGGATTTTCTTTCAAAATACATTTTCTAATACACTTATCTAAAACGATGATTGAAAAATAGCAAGCAGACTTGTTGGCTCACTGAAAAAGGGGTAAGGGTGTTTGGGGGTAAGATTAGGGAGATAACAGGAGCAGAGTACAGAAGTTGCAGGGCCTTGTAGATCATTGTACAGACTTTGGCTTAGACTCAGAGTAAATTTGGGAACCATGACAGGATTTTGAGAAGAGGAGTGGCATGATCTGACTTATGTTTTTAAAGAATTACTTAGAGTGTTGAGTATCAGAATTAAAGGAATGAAGAGATCAGATTGGATGTCCTTGCAAAAACCAGGTGAGAGGTGTCATTGTACGGACCAGAGTAGTTAAAGTGGAAGTAGTGAAATTTGAAGGTGGAGCCAATGGGATTTCCTGAAGGCTTACGAGTACCGTGCAAGAGAAAAAACAATCTGGAACGATCCCAAGGATTTCAGTCTGAGCATCTGAAATTGTGGATATCAAATGAAATGGGGATTATATGAACACTTTTAGGGGGGATATCAGGATATCATAGTAAAATGTGGTATATGTATACCATGGAGTACTATTCAGCTTTAAGAAACAATGGTGATATACCACCTCTTGTATACTCCTGGATAGGGTTGGAACACATTCTACTAAGCGAAGTATCCCAAGAATGGAAAAACAAGCACCACATGTACTCACCATCAAATTGGTAGTGACTGAACATCACATAAGTGTACGTATAAGAATAGCATCTATTGGATGTCGGGTAGGGAGGGAGAGGGAAGGGGGAGGGGCGAGGGGGAGGAG